>LD344267.1:72946-93177 GCA_001465055.1 Ptychodera flava | reverse complement strand
GCTGAGGTACGTATATGAGAAAAACAATCCCATTTGAATACCACGTCAAGTTGCGTGTACGTTTGTACCCATAACGTGGTTGATTTATGTTCAGATTATGGGATACACCAGTCAAACACAAGTGTGATTATGAAATGCCTGAAGCAGTGCGAAAAAAATTGTCAAGGAGCGTTAACAAATGATTAGCGACTTTTTCAATTGAATAGTAATTTACAAATAATATAGATATCATCGTCTTTTATTTATCACTTCGAACAATTCATGTATGCAACATCTTTGTATGGACAACAGATGATACGTGCTATTGGAATACAGTATGAAGGGGATGAGGATTACAAGGCTGCCCTGATTGAAGTGAAGAAAACAGAGCATGCGCGATTTGATGCCCGTCGAAGCATCAGAAGTTGGGTGCAGAAACAAATGGCAGAAATTACCCAGTTGAAAAAAGCTGAGCAAAAGAAGAAAAAATTGAAATCTGATGGTATCGTGACAATGTTTGCCATGGTATGTAATATATTTTGATTTCAATGTTTGATCGGCTTGTTATTTGAAAGACTGACAGACTGACCAACCGAATAACTCACTCACCCACTCACTCACTTACTTACTTACTTACTTACTTACTTACTTACATTCTTACTTACTTACTTACTTACTTACTTACTTACTTACTTACTTACTTACTACTATATCAAACGACATTATTCGTTGAATAGAACGAAAATTTTGTTTGAGCAAGCGCTTGTTAAATTGCTATATATTTGCAATAGATATATAATTTTAATTTTCATAAAATACTATTTATATTTAGCACTGATAGCGCATCTTACACTGATTCTGCAGATAAACCTTTGAATGTTTGAGTTTAAACAGCAATTGATACTCTCACTTGGTATTTGTGAACATAAGGGTATATGTGATTTAAGGATTAATAAACTTAAAATACAAAGTTTTCTGCATACAACAGCCAATAAGCATTCAATCACTTAGCAACAAAAAGCCTTTTCCGTACATTAAAACGCTGTCGCCGAAGCTTGTGTCCTCGATATAACAGAAATTCGTAATTTCTATGCATTGCTCGGGACTTCCAAACGACTTCTAGTTAAATCGATATTACGACTTTTAATGCATTGTTTATGGTTCCGGTTTTAGGCAAGCAATCAAGGGAAGAACAAAGTTGTCCCTGCTGAGTTTGAAGAGGACTTTTCCATTTAGATAACTTGAGCGGAGTGACATAGACTGAGGCATGGTTTTCCAGTAACATTAACTGTAAACGCAGGTCTTTGGTCACGGATCGCTGATCTCTATCGAAAGTTAACTATATTAGTGCTTACGCTGTTCTTGTTTAGTTATTTCGTTTCAATTTGATGGCGGGTTTTTATTTTCGTTATTGTTGCAGTAGTAAGCTTAAGTTCATTTCCCACTAGCGAAGGCAATGTGACAAATCGATCTTTGATTATTTTGAAGCACATATGTTTGTTTACATTTTTTTCTGTTTATGTCATTGCTAAATATTTACGTAATTATGCAAATTTCAACATCTCGATGATTTATAGATCTTAGGGAAAACGCCACTTTTCAAATGTTCTTCTGACATATCAGCCAACAATATTATTGTAAATTAAATTACCCACTTATGTAAAATTGTATATGTACAGAATGCAATTGAAAATATTTACTCACCTAGAACGGTAAAGCAAAGTGTCGCATTCTTCTCAATGTCCAGTGCATTAATAAGATTACGATTTTAGACATACAATAAGACACTTTGATTCACTATTATAGCATTTTGTTCATTTTATTTAGCATTTTACTTAGCCTAAACATTGTCTGTGTAAGCTGCTGCGCAAGTTAATATGTCACTTCACAATCTATAAATATACCAATTTGATATTCAAATAGTTAATTCGTGAGTCCATTTCGTGCACTATTAAAAACTGAAGAACATGATCTGGAAGAACACTTTGTTCGAAATTAACGTCGCGAGACCAAGCTTTCCATTTGCAAAAGATGACTCGCAAAAAATTTACTCACCCATTTACAGGACTATTGATCAAGTATGCATCCTTGGCGGTTATCGCCCAATATCTCCGGGCCATAGTTGTATCAGCGAGAGTGTTATTTGGCCTGCATCACACACGAGACGATGTCGGGTTTCTGACACAGCACAAACGACATGGAACAAAAACGCCTTTTCGAGTGCCATTAGAATGTCATTAGTTGAAGTCTAAGAGAATGTTTGCTCGATCAAGCGATCATTTTGTGTACGATTGATAACAAGTTGAATTACCGCATTTCTGTTACACTAAATATTGATTGCACATGTATGGCCAAATTACTTTTTACAAATTTATGCACAAATAAAAATAATTTATTGACACCAAACTCTATTGCTTGTCTTTAATTTTATAGACCAAGTTTCTCTAAATCTTACCATATTCGAATTCAGTAATACTCGAGAAAAAAGAAGCTGACTGCTATTTTAAAGGTCTTGAGTTCAGGGAGCTATACCCTCATGGCATTAGAGGTTATAAACGGCAAGCGAGGGTATTTGGTTGCGGATATAAGACCTCTGGGGTGAAAATTAGCATATTTGGCGGGAAATAATCACCGAGCGAAGCGAATATTAGCATATTTGGTTCGCCCAAATATGCTAATTTTCACCCCGGAGGTCTTATATCCGCAGCCAAATACCCGAGAGCACCGTTTATAACCTCATTATAATATGCTAAAGTTAAAAACAAGTGGACAATGTCGTTATTTAGGGCCGAAGTTGGAACGAGAGTTCAGGAGCGCCCAGCCGCATATATGAACTCTAAAAAAGTACGTTTCAGAATGCGCGCGCGTGCACAGTTGAATAGGGCCGTTCACAGTTTACGTCACTGTTCTCTCATTAATATGCAAAAATAAATATTTGTCCGCATTTTTAGATTACGCTTTTGAAAATTACGCATGCAAGAACGACGAAAATACATCTCAGTGGGTGACTGCTAGTGTAACAATGAATACTAAAAAACATATTCACGACTCAGAGTACAAGCTGCAAAAACAGCCACGCATGCAACATTGATAAAATTTGTCCGCATTTCAAGCTGCGTGTTCGATGTCGCGCGCGTACAGCTATATTTAGTAACAAACCTGTAACCGTGAACGCATCGATATCGCGATAAGACATCGAACTTGAAAAATTTTACTTCAGAAAAATGCTCAAAAAACTTTAAAAACTATGTTCTTGTTTAACATAACCTCCACTGCTTACTGAAACTCTTCATTTGTTGGTTCGTCAAGCTGCACTAGACTAAAATTTACAGTCAAAATCAATCTGAAGCCATAGACTTGTTCGACATTACGGCACGTTGCGTTGAGCTCTCAAGTTGACGTTCGAAATTTGCGCGAGCTAAAAAATGTTACGCGGCGCGCAGTTCTTCTTGTTGAGAATATAAACCCCGGCTCCAGCCAATCAAATTGCCGGGTTCCAGCAAAGCATATTATAATTGTCATTATACACATAACACAATAATGCATAAACTTTGAAATCTTTCAAAATCAATTCTTTGCTTTTTTTTGTTAGGTTTTGCTGTAAATATTCGTTCTGCCGCATTCCACCAAAGGATGCCCATTCAACTGAAAAGTCCAAGATTTGTCGTGAGTGAAATCAAAACTCACCAAGAGCAGCACCTCTCAGCTTTAGGTGTACGTAAAGTTCCAACCGTGTCGTGTAATCCTTGGAGAATGCATACAATGAATTAAATGCGTATCTTCAGTCTTCAAAAAGTGAGATATACTCTTAATTAGGGCATACAGATGTATAGGAGGGTGGATGCATTCTTAAAACACTAAAAAAGCTGCGCAATTACAAGTGCTTCTTGTTGATTTTTGCAATAATAATTTTATTCTTTTATAAACTTACATCTCTTTACATAAGATGGGTGGTATGGTGGTTTTTTAAACCCCTACGTTTTCCCTATGGTGATACATAAAGCCTCAGATCTGGCAAATATTTCCGCTCTGAGGCAACTTCTTGCTTAAATCTCACGATACACTGATAGCGATTTGAAATTTGTTGCTTATTTTGAGAGTTCTCAAAAAACAATGCAATATAAGACATCATTATGTGAGTTTGAAAATAAATATGTAAATTACACGTTTAAGCAAGCCAATAATCTTTGATAGTTGTCGTCTTTTGCTAAACATAACAAGGTTTTCAAAGCCAGCTCCCCATTCGACAGACAATGAAAACATCAGTTCAAAATTCAGCTTTGAGAGATAGGCAACCTCAGTTATGATCCAGGAAATGGTAGTCGGATGTTACTAAAAATAGCGTATACTCCATCAACTACTGCAAAAGGTATGCTATCCCGCTCGAACTTACACGTCGAGGGACTTGACCTTCTAGTGCACTTATCTGATAATTTTTCAGGCTATTTATTCGACGCCATAATGATAACACGCAATATATAATAGAAATTAATTTGTTCAAGTTTGCCGTTTACCCATGATGAATATCCCAGCCTAGGCCTTTGATGTCCTGCGAAATCCTGGGTATTTCGTCACGTGGGACTACCACGTGCCTCTGTATTTCACAGATTTTTATCCACTTGTAAACAACGTCTCTTTGCTGACGGTTTTTATTCAAGAATTCACACAATGTTGAACGCTCGAGTAAGATTTCAGATTTTTTTGTCCATACGTCATGGTATCACGGTTGATGTTATTTGATAAGAATTCGCAACGGCAATTGCGCATGCGTGACGCTGTACAGCTTCATCATTCTCCAATCAACACTAGTGCCAAATAATAGTTCGATGCAGTCAAGCGTGCGCCGACAAAGCTGCTTCCGGGCTGGGAATATTCATAAGCTTGCACTGCCAAGCAAACGTACAGTAAATTGAAATAAAACTAAGTGCATATCTACAGATTTAGAAGCTGAGCTAAACTTTCTATCATCAAGAGAGATTGAAAATGTGTGCCTATTGTCAAATTATTATAGTCTACAAATTCATCACTCGTCAAATGTAGTCTAACACCTCTGTGACGTAGGTCGAACGCGCATGTATTCATGTATAACGTCATCGTTGAAAATAATGATAAAGTAATTGGTTTTCTAATGACTATATTCATTTTAATCGACTTGTATGTAATTGCTCTGTATGGTAATGCGACTATCCCATTTTAAACGCTTGAATATTTTCGGTGTCACACACATCTTATGTTTGTTCAATTTCTCATTTCGATTTTTAATTAACAAATCATCGAAAGATATCCATCTCAACGTTTTAAACAAATATACTACAATGTCAACATTTCACTTTACACAAAAATTAACGACATTTATATCATTAAAGGTCAATCTTAAAGGTCAGAGGTCGTCTACGTGCACACACGCTCGACCATAAAGTCAGTCTATCATGATAATTAAATCAATTGTATTTCAGAGACATAATTTATACGGATAATTGTGACTCATTCGTCTTCTGAGCTTCTGAGCTTCCTCTCCAAAAAACTGAAAACAACTCGTTGCCTGCTAAATTGATGTTTTCAACAATTACATGTTTTTTTGTAAAATATAGCTAATATATGCTGCCTCATAATAATACACCGCGTTGTCTCACTGGCAAAATGACCCACCACGACCTGAAACACAACTCGTTTCCGGAGCAACCAGCTCTTGATACTTAATAATTCATGAGGTACGATGCCATACTCAGAAACTGTTGAGAAACACCATGTTCCGAGAATGACTCAAGACGGATTACCCTTTTTCTCAATTAAGAGTGAATTATTGGCTGTTAGCAATAAAACAGGCTTACAAACGAAGAGTATCTCGACCCAGTTTTATCTTAATTTTACCACCATGAATTATTCATTAAGTCAGGTTTCTTGTTGTGTATAATGTATGAATGCATTTATGAATTCATTCAGCATTGAATATGATGTCGACACTAGTAAACGACGTTACCTTAGCGATGGTACCAATATTTTCCACTCAATTTACATAAATTGTTTCACAAATGCGAGGATATTTATTATATTTGTGCACGTTTAGACCAGGCTGTGGTGTGTGATCGTGAAATTGAATGTCGTGAAAAAAGCTCGGTTGTGCGTCCGAAAACACCCGCCGGACACTACACTGACGATATTGTGAATTATCGTACCCAAAATAATAAACTTATCAATGAATGACGAAAACAACGAAAGTGCAGCCAAAGACACAAAGCTAACAATGTAACATGATATGCGTCTTGTTGTTTGCTAACAGCCAATAAATTGACTCTAAATAGAGAAAAGACTGATTTCCCTAGTGTCATTCACGGAGCCCGACGTTTCTCAATGGATAATATCTATGACAGGACACACTTCAGAGATGTGTTATCGTTCTAGCTGATACTAGTCTAGGGGATCCAGAAGGGCATATGCTCACTGCTTACACTGTGCCGTAGTTTTATTGTATCGGAAAGGGGTCTGGACTCCCTAGCACAGTAAAGAGTGTTCAGTGTTTGAAAATACAGAGGAACATATTGAATCACAGGCTTCCCCAAAAACGAAGTTGTCATGCTTGTGTGGAGAAGATACAGACTTGAGACGTGACCGGTAATACCGAAAGAGGCCCAGATTAATGAAGGTCGGCTGACATCAAGGTTAATGACATCAATATAATTAAAATGCTGCATTTTCAAGGGCAAATATTTCTATATTCTATATGTAGGTGCATTTCTTTGGTTCCAACGACTTATTTTGGACTAATCAATCATGTCTAATTTTATTAAGATTTTATTTTGTATACTCGAAATGACCTCCAGTTAATTTCAAATTGTCGATGATTGTAAAGACTCGTTTTCCTAGATTCTTCTCAGGAGAACTGAAGATATTGCCAAGCTTGAAATACTTGTGACTTCAATGAAATATAATTACATTAATGTACCTGTTAACTATGAGTAATTCGCAGAGACATAGACATACTTGCAAAATGACGGACCGTGTAAATCCAATCTCATCACACCAACAGCAACAGCACGAAACACGATAACGAACTTTAAACTTCGCCAATTTATGTCCATAAATGTGCAAAACTTAAACTTGATTTATATATATATATATATATATATATATATATATATATATATATATATATATATATATATATATATATATATATATATATATATATATATATATATACACCAATTGATGACATAATAAAAAACTGATAGGGAAAATTTAGCATTTTCATGCATGTTCACACGTTGCTAATAGTAATTACTTAAACCTCGTACAAAAATTATGCAAATAGCGCGCAATCGAGAAAACAGTAACGTTTTGGCGTCACCCTCAGCATTCGATCGATTTTGTGAGCCTCGGGCTACATTCCACAAGTGTGCAACGGGTCTGACTGATATCATTTTTGGAATTAATAATAAATAAGGCTCCAGTGCTACACAGCTGCCCAGTGCCATACTCTCATAATGTTCGAACACCTTAGAACTCAGTTTGTCAACGACTAATGTTCGATATTTAAAACTTGAAATTCTGAGAGATCATCGAACCATCGAACTGCAATTGCTCACCATGTGGAGCCTTCCAATTAACTTAGCAACCCGCTTTCCTTGAATATATTTTGGATGGACTTGAAATCGCATCTCATTGAGTTATTGATCTTGTTCAGCGCCTTCGAAAACATTAGGCTGAAATTGCTTTTGACGTCATATAAATGCCTTTGATTGATTGATTGATTGATTGATTGATTGATTGATTGATTGATTGATTGATTGATTGATTGATTCATTGATTGATTGATTGATTGATTGATTGATTGATTGATTGATTGATTGATTGATTGATTGATTGATTGATTGATTGATTGATTGATTGACTGACTGATTGATTGATGATTCTTTAAAAAAATGCAGTCAACTTTTGACAAAAGTCCCCCAAAATAGCCCTGGAAATATGCTACTCAGGTTTTTCATAAACTGATTTTTTTAGAGTTGTCCGCCTCAGTATAGACGCGCTTTCCCACAATGCAATGACCGTTTCAAGCTTAGTTAGGGTAAATAAAATCTCCAAAACTAAAGGATACTCAAAGTTTCAACCTTCACTGAAGGCACTGCACAATAAACTGAACGTATGCTGACGTCATCCGGATCGTTACTAAACCAAAACTAATTCGTCAAAACGGCGACTGAAAAGGTAATTTCACTGGAGCCTCGGATGATTGAGTTTTTAATTAGTTAATTGATTGTACGTATACTTTATGGTCATCGTAGATTAAAAAGACACATTCATTTTCCAATTCTCTCGAACGAAAGAAAGCAATATTATAAATTTTCAAACCCCCCTTGACCTTTAAAAAGCCTTAGAATTGATAATAAATGTATCAAAAGATTGACGAAGTAAGGTATTTTGGCAATTTCAGAATAAAACGTGACGTTTCATGTTATTTTTGAGGTTTCATGTCATTGTTGGGGTTGGTTTTCAATCTGTCCTAATTCCGTCATTATGTTACAGGTAGATAAGCTGTTCGCTACAAATATCAAAATTCGCAATTCTTCCTTTATCAACATAAGTAGATCAATCGAAACTTTTTAAAAGGCCAATGTACATTCAGGTACCTAGACCTTTTTGACATTAACGAGATAATATCATCACTTTAAAATTATTGTCTGATTTATATAATTTTCAACAATGAAGAATGGAATAAAACAGTAAAACTTGCCCAATAGCAGCTCATATTTCAGTAAAATTACTGTGTGTAAACACGATGTGGATCAGTTGACTAAGATTCAATAGTAACAATATTTTCTTTATTAACTAAAGCAATATATTAATGGGTTTGACAATTTATACTCACTATTATTTGTAACCATGGTTACTGGTGTCAAAATAACGATAATCAATTAAACGAGATGTACAACAGGAGCCAGCAACTCAACAGTCGGTTTAGTGTTTTATGGCGTGGAGACACAATGCTCATCTTGCTGGTAGGACTGGGGACTTTGTTCATCGTCCTCGGAGGAGCTACTAGCTCAGCAAGTAAGTATTATCTCTTGCTTTTTAGTCGAGATCAATAAGGCACAAGTAAAAATACGGTATAAGAGCTTTAGACGTGAGAGGCGAAGTTGTCCAGTTCAAATAATCGTCGTACCAAAGCTATACTTTAACCCCGTGATCTCGCTAAGCGTTAAAGCGACACTATGCGATCTCTGATCCTCCTTCTAGTGCCTTCTTACGTGGACTAATTAGATGATTCTAGTCCTTTGTTCTCCCTTCAAGTTGAAAGTCCTTTCAAGTAAAACACATTGTCCAGAGATAAAATAGATCAAACGTGGCACTCACAAGTCGAACCTAATGAGCTTTATTCTTGAAAACATGTTACTTTTTCGGATTCGTGCTCCACTAAATCAAGTACGTGTCAATTGTATAGTAACCGTCACATTACCGCAATATACACAAATTCTTTCAAACCGTTTCTGAATGTTAAAAAATTCGTAAAAGTGTGTGTTTAAAGGTCGTTTTGGAGAGCCAGAGATAGGACGCGGTCCGAGAAAGGATTCACCATTGCGGAGATTGTCGCACACTTGAAGTTGACTGAAATCACATACAACTTGGCCGAGTGGAATGTAACTGTTTGCCTCGTCTGACCCAGATGCAAAGTCACGTTTTTGTTTTTATTCATTCATGCGATGCGACTATAGAAATTTCTATGGTAATTTGATGCTAACAACAGGAACATGGGCGAATTAAATTCTAAACAAATTCTGTGCCGCACTCTTCAGGATCGAAATGTCCAAATGTTTCTTCTTTACGATTGTGACCTCTCGCAAATTCAGAGAAACATGATCGTGATGTAGGAGAGATTTTGAGTATGAAAAATATTGTTTTATCATTAAAGGAGGCATTTGCTTCTATGTTGACTGTTGATATCATGATTTTGTAAAAACCGAAAGTAAAATTAGCAAAACTGCTATTGGACAATAACATAAGGTGGTAACTATTGTATTATTTTGTTTAAATTGTTTATGACACAGGTTAAGTTATTATCACCATTTTATTAAAAAATATACAAATAACTATGTGTGATAAGAGAATAAAGAAAAAAATAATATGTTGATTTGTTTCAGTTTCGTTCCTCTGCATAAAGTTGTCCACAAATAGTTCCTCCATTGGTATTTACGATTCAGAAAAAAGTTAGATGAATCAATCGCTATGTCAACAATCATATTGCTGTGCCCTTTTCTAGGAAAGCTTGCAACAGTACAAGGCAAATCCCCAATAATTCTGGTAAACTTATACAAAGAGTTGTGTGGGAATTTGATGTTCGAAATCAAGTCAATTGCTTACAGTGACAGGAAACTGGAAAACGTTACCATCAAATTAAATTATTATCACCGCACATTTAGAGCTCTTAGAGATTGAAAATATCGCGAGTCAGGACACTAACGGTTATGAGGCCTTATTGTTATACGACGACAAAAGAAAATGTCGCATCTAAACGTAGAAAAAACAACAACAAAATCGTGCTTTCTTGTTACGTAAACTTAAAGATTCACAAGTAGTTCGTAGCCTGTAGATCTTTATATTCACATTGCTAAGACTGGTAGATTGCTTATATAAAGATTTGCATGTGGACACTGTGTGGACACTGTTTGACGGAGCTCCCAATTATTGTGAAATATCCTTCAAAAGACGCCTACCAATCGTCATATGGTTTCTTCTGCCTGCCACTTAATGTGGTGTGACCACACTGGACTGTTTCTGGGACATTTTCTGGAAATTTCCGGACTGCAATATTGAAAAGTCTATTTTCCACTGTAGCCCACTGACCGGTTCACTGATCCATGTTGAGTTTGTTCTCCAGTTCCTTCTTTCATATGCAAATACAGCTACTGTAAACAATAGTCAAGGTATTCCTCGCTATTGTCTTCACTATCTGCATAGCTACCAGGTGTTCACTCTCCGGTTTCACCGTCCACTTCACCACATGGTCTTCCACAGCAAGTAAAACATCTACCATGTAAGTACAGTCACTCCAGGACTTCATACTATCCTCACCATGTTGCCAGCTTTAACATCCTGCTGAGATGTGGTGACATCGAATTAAATCCCGGACCCCTTGAAAGAAAAGCAAACTCATCTCTACGGCTGTTCTATCAAAATACAAGAAGTATTGCTGGTCCTAACAAGCTTCCCAAATTTAACATCCAATTTTCTGACGCAGCGTTTGGCATGATGGTAATTACAGAAACTCGGCTGCACACTTCGGTTAACTGTAGTTAACTTATGAACAGTCAATACTCTATTTTCCGCCGCGACCGTGACACATCGACTACATGCAAGTCTCGTGGTGGTAGAGTGCTCATCGCAGTCAGATCGGACCGTAGCTCATCAATGTCCTGATGTTTATTCTAACGGTAATATTGAAATTATTTGGATCCAACTCAAGCTTTTAAACACCAATCTTAACCTCGGTGTTGTTTATATGCCAACCTTCAGTGATATTACTTCTTAGATGACAGTATCGACTATATAAGTAACCTTTGTACGCCCAATGACTCAATCCTACTGCTGGGAGACTTCAATTTACCGGACATCTCTTGAGTTTCTGATGTGGAGCTGGATCACTTTGTTCCGAACGCATGGTCCTCTGCATCGTCCGAGAGATTTATTGAGACTCTTAATGAACACAATCTGCTCCAAGTAAAGGTCATCCCACCTGTAATGGACACACACTCGACCTGGTATGTTCAAGCTTCAACGAAATCCCCGTCACACTTGGTGAATCTCTTATCACATCGGACCACCTTCCACTTGAATGTGACACTAATCTGGCAGCTCCGAAGTCGGATTTCTTACAGTGATCATTGGGTTTACAACAACAAATACCTTTAAATACCACCACTTCCACACTTCCATGGTCTGCTTTTCTGAAAAGCTCAAACATTGACGAAGATGTAGAACTTTTCTACGATATTTTGCAATCAGTTATAGACGACACTATTCTAAAGTCCGCATAAAAAGAAGGAAGTTCCACCAGTGGTTTGATGCTGACCTGATCTCCCTTATTAGGGAGAAGGAAATCGCCAGACGCCAGTATAAACGTTCTAAGTCCCGTACTAACTGCTCTGTTTTCTCATGTTTGTATGCTCAACTTAACCTAGCCAAGGACGTACGTTATCGGGAATATCTCTCAGATGTCCAGGCCTCCATCCATGATAACAGCAAACGCTTCTGGGGTTATGTGAAATCAAAACGCGAATTAACTCTAAATTCTTTGAACTTTGAACTTAACGGTAAGCGTTCTAACTCCAGCTCTAAGGCTGCTCAATTGTTTGCAGATTTTTTGCGTCTGTGTTCACTGAAAACAATGATCCTAATCTGCATGAGCTTAATTATCCATGTTTTGGACAATTATCACATGTTAATATCAGTCCGGACAGTATTAAGAAAGTCATCGCTTCTCTAGACTTGAACAAAGCGAGTGGCCCGGACGATATCGCCGCCTGTGTCATTAAACACTGTACCGATGTTCTTGTTGTTCCCCTCAAAATTTTATTCCAAAAGTCCATTGTCTTGGTCAGTTTCCTTCTCAGTTTAAACAGGCCAATGTTGTCCCCGTGTTTAAATCTGGTCGTCAATCAGCAGTTGAAAATTACCGCCCAATCTCCTTGTTGCCCTTTTTTCCTAAGATTTTCGAAGCATTTATTGTTCCTCATATCTATTAACATACTAAACCAAATATATCCATCGACCAGCACGGATTTGTTGAAAAGTAATCCACGACAACTATAACTTAGTGGATTATACAGATTTCATCTCTGTTTCGCTGAACAATAAACAACAGGTAGATTAAATCTACATGTGGTAACCTGCATAGTTGGCTGACTTTTTATCTCCATCTTAGACGACAGAGGGTAGTGTTTTAGTCTCTGCTTTGCAAGTGTTTTATTTCCCGCTGGTCGGTTAGTATTTTACTGTATTTGTTTTAACTTCGCTCATTATTTTAACGAGTACTGTATTTCCCGCTAGTCGGCCAATTTTTTACGGTAGTGTTTGGTAGTTGCTCGTCAAAATGGTACACTGCTTCGTCAGGGGTGCCCCCGGGTACACTCTTGGGGCCACTAATGTTTGTTATATTTATTAACAATATTTCACTGTTAGATATTTCTGCTAAGCTCAGCTTGTATGCCGACGATGCTAAGATCTATCGCACCATCACATCCCTCGCTGACTGTGTCATGTTACAGCAAGATGTTAACAAATTTGCTCAATCGTGTAACAACTGGAAGCTGTCACCTAATATCAGTAAATGTAAATTTATCAGTTTTACACTTAAAAAGAGTCATTTCCTCTCTTGATTACTCCATCAATGGGTCTCTGTTGTCAAGGATTCGGGCATTTACCTTACTTCCAATCTTAATTATTCTTTTCAAATCAATAACAGTGTTTCTAGACCCTTCAGATCTCTTGGTTTTATTAAGCGTTTCTGCCAGCCATTCAATGACATATCAGCAATCATTTCTCTGCATTTGTTTATGTAAGACCTATTCTAGAGTATGGCTCTGTTGTGTGGTCACCCTACCAGCAGGGCCTGTCAGAATAAAAATAAGCGAGTACAAATTAGGTTCACGAAGTACGTTTGTCGCAAACTCAATGTTCACTGCAGCAAATCCAGCTACCCATTTTATTGCAGAATGCTGAACATTCCTAAGTTACACAATATAAGACTAGCCTTACCATGTGCTTTTTATACAAAATAATCCATTCACATTATGATTCACCAGATATTTTAAATCCAATCTGCTTTTATGCCCCCAGTAGAAATTTACGCAAGAAACCCCTTTTTAAACCAGACTTGTGTCCTGTTCATTGCAGAAAATTCTCGACAGTGCCCAGATACATGTCTGTATTTAATGATATCTCTTTCAAATGTAATATAGATATTTTTCTACGCCGTGTAGTTTTAAAACTATTTTATCCAGTCATTTAAATAGTTTTCTTTTTTGATTTGGGTATTATTTTTCAATTTAATGTAACGTGTTACTTTTGTGGTTGCCTTGTACATTTGTCTTGTGATGTTGTGACTTTTTTGTTTCGCCGATCTGTAGGCGGGTTTGCCGGTTGATCTGTGTATCAAATAAAATAAAAATAAAAATAAAAAATAAAAAAGTGTAATCCTAAAGAAGTTACCAATCACGACCAACTGTGTCACTCGTTTCAAAGCGTATAAATGTGATGATGGATATGATATAGTGTTTTTAAATCTCCTTTAACCGTTGAAAAGGAAAAAGAAGCAGAAACCACTCTTCCTTTCACTTTGTAAGCTTCTCTAAAGATGTTATGTCAGATGAGACTGGTCGCGTAAAACGCCAATTAAAGGGATAAAGTCGGCCATTTTCTGCAATTTTTCATGAATTTTGTTTGATATGAGATACTATTTATATTGTTTGACATGTTGAAAGATACTGAATGAATGGGTGACCATGCATATATTCCATTCCGGTTTTAGACAAAATAAATAAAACCGTTGACAAGAAGAACAAACAGTCTGTGCCATTAATTTGACTGCTAATCGCTGTCAGCATCCGAGTGTAAAAAAACCCACAAAGTGAAAGGTCGTGCTTGTAATTTTATGGCTCGAGATCGAGAACGCAGTGTTTTTCATTACAGGGTCTATGTTTCATTACGGCGTCTTCCGAACAGAAATGTTATGCAGTACCAGTAGATATGTGTCACAGGGAATGTTATCTTGTGTTTTCAATCGTACAAACGCAAAATGGTACAAGCCAAAAGAAAACCTGTTTCTCGTCCTTGACATTCAGCAAAAGTAATGAGGCGACGCTGTTTGTTTGTTCTTTTTCTTTTTTCGCCTTTTTTATTCCTTACAATCCTGCTTTGGCACTATTGATGCAACAGTTATTGTATTTTATCACTAGCTGGATAATACTTCCGTTATCTTTTTAGCACTATTGGAAATGCAAACAGGGATATCAAGGAAGCTGTACTGATGAGTATGTACCAATCCCCCCCCCCCAAAAAAAAAGACATGACGCTTAGGTTCTTAAATGACGCGCGCGGTGAAAAGAAACGATTTTTCGTCAACACCATGTGTTTGTGTACATCTCGTTTGTACCTCCATGTAGACTTGCCCAAAGTCTATAGGCAGACAAGGTCTGCGTATCTTCCGGTCACTCCTATGTTCATGCTATGTTGAAAAAACCACCGGCATGGCAAAAATGCCCTAGAAAATCTTAAAGTCGATGAAGTTTCAGGTAAATCAAGATTTGCTCACGATAAAATGTGAAGAAAATACCTGTTTCATTATATTTCACATTGTTTTAGTTTTATAATAGACCCATCAGTTCTACGGTTTTCATTTTTGTTACACAGTTCGTGTCATTCGATAATTAAATCAAAGTGACAAGCAAATGCCCTTTTAAGTTTTACCATTTTACAGTTAGTTTGTAAGACGTGCTTTTGTGAATGTGTGTGCTCCTCGATATCCATTGTGCTTAAATTAGTATGTACGCCAAAGGACGTGCCCACGCGCTCTATACGTTGACGTATGAGTGGTAATATTCGGTATGTAATGGAATTCAAATATGGCGACTGGTTCAAATCGTGCGGAAGCCCAGACAAACATTGTACCTTGCCGTAAAGAGCAAGAATGTGGTTTAATATATCCTTGAAGTCATGTATGGTCACCATTATGGGTTGCCTATTTATTTGACTCGGGATTTTAGTCATCGAAAATTGCAGAAAATGACCGATTTTATCCCTTTTAAAAAGGGAGGAATTCTCATGGCGTTATTATTTGTTGATACTCACCAGTGTTTTCAAAAAACGATTTAACATATAATAATTTGTCGTGTTAAAAGACCCATACTGTAGTTTGTTGAAATCTCAAGTAATTTATACCCTTGGCGTACCATCTTGAATGAAAGGTTGCATTCACCATTGAGCTACCAAATGTTGGTAGTGCAATGCATTTACCTAGGAATGTGGCATTTAGCTTTAATTATAGACGCCAACATCAATCAAATATCAACCACCATCTACCGTGATCTACTTACCTGGGCTGTATGTTGTAAAATCATTCTCAGAAAATTAAAATGATTTCGCTTGTTAAGCTGTCAATATCGCTTCTGACGGGGTGTAGAGCGGCTGTTTTTAATGACAAATGTTAATAATGTAGACTTTGTAACATACGGAGAAATAACTTCTTCGTTTTGTAAACCGAGTTTGCAAGGATATCGGACAATTCTCGCGATTCCATGCAATATGCATTGTCCGCGGTAGCAAACATCACGTTTACATAATGACGAAAGAAATGTTAACTTCATTACAGATCGTTGCTTTTTGTTTGAACCACCTGAAGAGGAGTATGCTGAACCAATCCTGTACATGTTACAAAATGATTCTGGATTCATAACTTGCGCTGACGGATTCAGACCTACAGCCAATGTTACCTTGATCTGCGGTGATGGAAAGTTCAACCATGAAATCCCCGACTGCATAGGTTTGTCAAATAAGATTTATCATATTGCCGAATTTCTAGGTAATAAATGCAAGGATATTCATGTCTATGAAAGACGTGACATGGAAGATGAATATTTCACTAGAAGGCCTTAAAGCTATCATATTGAATTCTGCCATGTATATTTGAATTGAGCATTTCAGCCCTTCCAGTAGAAATGCATCTGATTTCATTGACTTGTATTGTTCAGGGGCTCGCATACTCTTCATCATATCATGGTTGTCAATTGCAAATTAATCTTCAGGCGGAGAACATTGATGTATATGTCTGAGATTAATATATGTTGAGGTGTAATAGTGAAGAGAAGAAGACCTTCTTAATTTAAGGTAGTATACGCTCCGAATGTGAAAACTTAAACTTTTGTTCAAACTATTCTCAAGGCAACTTTCAAACGTTTTCTTTTCGAATCGAGGATAAAAGACCGTATATCACGAGATTTTGACCAGTTAACGACATATATTTAGGAGCGATAGCGAGTGCATATATGGAGTGAACTGGTCAAAATCGAGTGGTATACCGTCGCTGGGTGTGATTTATTGCTATTATATCATACAGTATATTGAAACTCTGCCTTCGAACGTCAAAAACGGATTTTTTGCTCAAGCTGTCAGCCGTGGTATATCGCGAATATGCCACGGTTCATTTTGCGCGTCGACCAATTAGATCGCTGTATTTGCGCCATCAATATACTGGTATGATATAATAGATGTTATGTTAGGAATGTAATGTTTAATCAATAATTGTCTCCGCTTCAGATATCGACGAATGCGCAGAGGGAACTCATAGCTGCGACTTTGAGAATAGAAATGAAGTTTGCTTCAATAAAGACGATGGTAATGGATACGAATGCCGATGTATACCCGACTACAAAAGGGATGAGGCTCATGGCTGTATTCCAGAAGTCGTAACAACTGAATGTAGTGGTAAATTCCTATCTCTAAAATTCTGACAATTTCCCTCTTCCAGACCAAATACACCCACTCACAATCGTAGCGCCACATCACGCCTCTTGTTCGAAGGAATGTTGGAAAAGTATATTGTCGATTCTGAAGGCCCCATGCAGTTTCTTCTCACAAAAGATTTTTCTCAGCTCGTGAACCTTAAATTAACTGAGAGAGTCTTTTCAAAATGTATAAAGATGCGCTATTAGATGTTCATGTCCTAAAACTATGAAGATATGAGAAGCAACTGTACAACCAATCGTACTTCCCTCACTGTGTCGGGTCTTCGCACCGCTTTTTCTCCGACTTAACCAATTCTTATGACAGAAATGAAAGCCGTTCAGATGAACAGTGTATGAGCGTGATTTGAAGAAAGACATATCATTAATGTATCACGTCTAATTGTTTCAACCATTTACGCACATATGGCAACTACTCCGCACGTCCACAATTACGTCAATGATTATTACTGTTCCGATTACGGAAAATGCTAATTTAAAATCTAAAATCTTTTCAGGTTCAGGGAAGTTATATTGCGCATCGGATTATGACGACGAAAATGACGTGACTTGGAATACAACTATTGCAAATTGTACTGCTCAGCACAAGTGTCCACCTGGCTCAAACGGTATGAAATATGATACCTTTCCTATTAATCAGCAAAGTGAACCAAAAGAACACGATTTGAAGTAATTTGGGACAATTGGATGGTTAAGTAATGTCGATTTAACCTACAAATGCAATCTCATCTGCTTTTCCTCTTATATTACAGACTTGTTTTATGAGTAATTTGCAATATTGCAACATTCAGCTATATGGCACCTTACACTTTTGAGAAATTTGAAAAATATGAAAATCCAATTATCCCAAAATAGTTCCAATCGTGTTTAATGCATAAACAGCAGAGTCAATATATTAAAGCAAACGTTTAAAGCAGAACAAATGAAAATCAACTGAGCACAGCTTTTGCGCATTACAAATGAAAACAAAATCTGAATAGTATAGTGTATAGAATAATGATGCTACTGGAAAGTAACTAATACAAAACATGAATGAAATTAATTTGGGATAATTGGATCTTTATATTTTTGAAATTTCTCAAAGTGTTAGGTGCCCTATAGCTCAATGCTACAATATTACAAATTACTCTTAAAACAAGTGTGTAACTTAAAAAAGAAAGCAGATGAGCTTACATTTGCAGATTAAATCGACATTACTTCACTATCCAATGATCCCAAATTAGTTCCAATCGTATTACAAAATGTTGCTCCACAAATAAGAGATTCGAAAGAAAAGGGTACAGAGGAAATTATTAAATTGCGCTGGCTATGGCTCTTTCTCCCGTATCTCCAACAAGGTTTCGATTGCTTGTGTAATCTTACAATGATTGAAATGCAAGCCACAACACATGCTTCTTATTCTCCTTTGTACGAGAGAATGACACTAACTTCTTTTGGTCCAGGTATCGTCATGCGTAAATGCAGTATTTCTGGACAATGGATCGACCCAGATACCACATTTTGCACGACCAAGACATATGATGACATCGAGAAGGAGGTGAGCTCTTCCAAGAAATACCGACAGCACATGCTTTGCTAACACAACTGCAAATTTTAGAGAATTCTGAAAGTGATCGGAATAACTCGCAAATGAGTGGACGTGTTGAAAAGAATTACCTGAGTGTGTTGACAAGACAGTAGCGGTAAAAATTCACAACTTACTGCTGACAAAGCAAAGCCAAGGTTCATGTATTGGTATCTTAATTTCTCAGTACCAATTAGTTACACAAAAGTTGTTACTACAATGTTGTTAGTGCCGTTACAGCCTTTAATTACAACATTAAAGATGCATCTATTCAACTACATGTACCTCTACGTAACATGATTCAACCTATCTCGTTTTATCACAAGGCCATTATGATACTTCTCATTATGATTGCCGTGACTCCAACTTGAGAACACATTCAGGTATTTCAACTTTGGCCGACTGTATCGTTAGAATAAAAGAATAGTCTTACAAAGTCTACAAAGATAGTCCTTTACCTCGTGTCTGTGGTCTTGATGATAGCCAACTGAATTATATTCTGAGCACTACTACTACTACTACTACTACTACTACTACTACTACTACTACTAGACTCTCTCTCTCTCTCTCTCTCTCTCTCTCTCTCTCTCTCTCTCTCTCTCATCTTAATGCAAATATTTATATAATTATATTCACGGTAAATTATACACTTGAATTTAGAATGGTACATATCAATATGTCCAAGGATCAGTAGTTACATAGGGGTGATAAAAATTGTCAATTGTATAAGACTGTCTCTACTTTGAGGCATGTAGAACACGAGTTTAAATTGTTCTTCTCTACGAAGCATTCCCAAAAACCTGAACGGCAACCACGAAGCATATTGTCACTAATTTCTAAGAACTTACAACTCGCTCAATTATCCAGTCGGGAAGTGGGATCAGTGTCTTTAAGTGAAAAGTTGACCAGCAAATACAATTACGTTTGTGTAAATAGTCTGACTTCTGCGTCATTAACTCGGCTCTCTTTATGAAAAATGATACAACTTTTACAACATTTCTTACAAACTGCTTATTATGCAATTATACCTTAATGCCGCAGGATGACAGGTTGAAATTCTAGAATAATTAATCTATATTTTTTCAAATATGCGTAATAGATCAAGAATATAAATACAAGTGAACAAGCAGAACAACTTGTCAACAAAACTGTAAATGCCATTTCCCTTGGCAACA
>LD344267.1:55446-70446 GCA_001465055.1 Ptychodera flava | reverse complement strand
TAAAATTAAACAGTATTACGACGATTCAACTATATCTCGAACAACTAATTCGTGATGGTTTCTTCGTTTTTAATTGTACGAGGATGAGGAAAATATACTTAATCATTTACCAAATTAACAAGTTTTCAGGTGGGAAGAGAAGGTTGTAAGAGAGCATTTACCCCTTACAGAGGATATGTCCCATTTAAACAAGATAACGATATATCACTTTATCGACTATAGAAAGGGTTGCATTGGACAAGCACTATTACGGTGCTATAGAGTCACTTGACCTGCAATATACAGTGGAGTAGCAATTGAACTGATCAATACTATTAATTTTGGTCACACGAATTTTAGAGATAATATGTGAGACTTATGACAAAACAGAGAAAAATGTTCATTCCTTTGGGGATTACCCCTAATAATTATTATCGATATTCGTTGGACACAATGACAGTTTAATGTGGATTCTTATCCTATGACTTAGAGTATCAAGCATACGTCTTATCGGCTGGGCATGGAAGAATGCAGAACTTAACAGTCCAACATGAACATAGGTCTAGAGTGGCTAGAAGTGTTGACTCGACATCTGTCAGTGATGCTGTTCTGCCTTCGCTGAAATCATTAAATGATGCAGGTTAGTCATTCTATTATCAAACCATCATAGGTATGGACAGACAGTAAATGAGGCGCGGAAGCTCAAGTGTACGATCATTTTTGATTCACTGTTTACGACGCATTACCTTCTTACAACTGCAAGTGTTTGCAACATTTTTTAGAATTATTTTAATCTCAGTATTTACAACAGGTTCCTGGTCGGCTACCTAAATTATCTGAAACACCAAACTCATATGCAACAATCAGTTGCATTTGCACCGTTTGCTAACTTATTTGATTAATTTTAGGCCTTGGTTTCATTCATTTTCCGCAAGAACTTTGTAATTCCCGGCATTCCGTCGACAGGTAAACTGATAAAAGTTCGAACATGCTTTTGGGAGTATATCGTGGAATCCGTATTACAAACGAAATAATTAATTGTTGAACGTTACAGGTAATAATTCTTAAACTTTCACCTTCATTCAATCAGTAGCATCTGTGATCAGTCACACGGAAGTTTGCAATTGTATGTGAATCCGAATACGTGCAATAAAATGTGCGATCCAAAGTATATATTTGTCATTGCCGATTACTTAGCTGTCGGGTTGAAATGCTTGTCAGGTAAATTTTTTTCGAGACTTTATCGAATACACAATGTTTTTCATAACTCACTTGACTATTAAGAAAACAGCCAAGAAATTCAGAACAGAGGTCAGTGAACGTAATAGATATCAACTCTCTTTAGACAGGAGATTATCACTGAACCACTCTTTTTTGGGAGTGGAGATTTAGCCGAGTGGTTCTGTCTGTGGCCTCTCAGCTAGGCGACTGATGCCGTATGTTGTGGGTTCGAATCCGATTGAAAACTATCCGTATATTGTAAACGATGTAACTCCAAGACGGTGTCAAGTATGAGAGTTGTAATATCATTACATCCAAACCCATTCGTTTCGGAATAAGAGTGGCAGTGGTCAATCTACACATACCCTCTGGCAAAGAACAAGACCTTCAGAAATTAAGTCGTCTTTTCTTATGTCCTCAGGAATAGACGTGGTAATTGTATATGTATATCACAATCTTGGAGAACTGTTGCCGATTGACGACGCCAAGCAGTAAGTATCTGAACATGACAGTTGCCCGTTACTCAGTACAATACATTCGTTTCTTGTATTCGTCCTTACATTCGTATGATGAGGTGGTCAAGTTGATAGAATTCTCGCAAATTAAGCGTCTGTTGTTCCTGTCAGGACTTTCCCTTTTTCTTTCTTAACGTTTTTATTAATCTTTGTAATCAAGAGACGAAGCAAGAGAATGGGTGAAAACGATCACAGCCGTAAAGAGAGTGAGAAAAGTGAACTCTCCTGTTGTATCAGTTGTGCTATATTCGGACTTGGGTTCTGTTCAGGAATTGAATTCACTGACGCTAACAACAAAGCTACGTCATAAAGAGGTAATTTATGTTTGCATGCAATTACATAGCTATATAAATACGTATGTAAGTACACAATCTTTTATGCAGTACTGTTATTCCGTAAAAAAATTTACAAATATGGTACTTAATTACAATTGAGTCCATTAAGAACAAGGACCAGGAATCGATGCATCATGGTCAATTATTGCTAGAGCAATGAGTTACTCTAACATAAGCAAACGATGTCATATTATGTATCAAATTTTTAACACCACAAGAGTTTGTAGTATAGATAGATAGATAGATAGATAGATAGATAGATAGATAGATAGATAGATAGATAGATAGATAGATAGATAGATAGATAGATAGATAGATAGATAGATAGATAGATTTGATACACAAATGTCACTGATATAAAAAAAACTAGCACAGTTGAACCGGAACTACTTTTGTTTGTAAACACTTCTTGTGTTATGGAAACTAAGTATCTGTACAAATTTACGAATGAAATACCGTTTCGTCGTGAAAGACCACGTAAAAATACTACGACGTACAAACTGAACATTTGAAATACAAGGACGTGAAAGATTCCTGAAACATTGGATATTTAAGAACTCAGCATTTTCATTCATGCTATTGATATCTCACGTCATTCTCCAGATTAATCTTGACAAACAATTTAACTGTGTTGCTTTAAGTCATACATGATTGTAAAGCATTTAGCGTTTTCAAGGATTTGTAAAAAGATAATCCTTTACGAAATAATACAGTTTGTTATACTATGTTCTCTCTTGTCCTGTTTATTACATTAGAAAGGCTTTAGCTATACCTATTCTGCAAATTGCCAGCTTAGTCTTTCACATGTGCACAAGTAAACAACGCATTTGATCAATTTTGGCTGCGGCGGGAGAGCATTTATTTAAACAGTTTCTAATTGATTATAGATACCTGAAGCTTAAAGTTAAATCTCAAAGTTTACATAATTATAGTTCTTCACTTTTAGCATCACAAATGCAACGTAGTCATTTGCAATCGTTTCGTTTCATCGCAGGCTGCCTATGATGCAAAGTGTGCTATTATGACATACGGAAACTGGAGAGGGTACGTTTTTAAATGATGATGCAGATAATTTATCATATTTAGCTTTTTTCTCCTTTTTTAATGAATGATTAAACTTCAAAAATCATGTCTGAAGTCTAAAATGTTCATCACACCAACTTATTTTCTCTCTAAAGATATACTTTGCCAGATTGCCGTCAGCGAACACCAACATTTTTAAATAACACATGTAAGGGCCTATAAAGTAGACGCACGTGATACATGACACTTCTTGAAACATAATTCACGAAATCCTAAAACTTTCCTGAATGACTGTACATAAATTTCGAGTCTCCCTTTTGTTCAGTTTAAACGCGTGTTGTCTACCCTCCCATGCATGGAATTATATAAATTTCTCGAACACTTGTTTAAAACCTGCACGCTTTTCCCGATAGTACCATCTTTCTACCGAGTTGTTACGTTGGATTCTCTGAGTCGATTTTTGATGTGTGATCTCTTAAGGGATTTGACAATACTCTGAGGTTTTTGGTTTGTTCGCAGCATATGGGAAACAGAACCATGCAGCCTGATTCCGTCCCAGTCTGGTAAAAGTTACACATCGTGTGAATGCAAAGAAGTGGGAAATTACGCAGTGTTGATGACCATCGGCGAGAAGCCTGTGGTAAGTTGCATTTCGTCTTACTATTTGAAATATAACAGTCGAGATATGAGGCACTATTTATTTAAATATATCTTGTAGGTTAAGGAGAGAATTCACAAGACTTTGCGTTTAATGAGTATAGCAGCCTCGTAAGAAAGAATGACCAAGAAATGAGCCGAGTATGCTCAAATGCATCGGGAATGGTTTCATAGAAAACCATGTTTTGACTAAAACAAGAAAAAATTGCCTTGAAATGTACAAAGTACATATTTCTCCAATATTTGAACGATCGAAATGAAGTAACACCTCGGTAGTTATGAAAACTTATTTATTAACGGTTTTCAGAGCTTTTAGTAAACAACGTATTTTTGTAAAACATCCATTCATTTAACCATTTCTTTATGTTTATTCATTTACTCAGTCATTTATTCACCCATTCATTTACTCATTCATTCATTCATTCATTCTTACCCCTTCCTTTCTTTCATCCGTCTATTATATAGTTTACTATCCGTGCGTGAGAACTGACGCCATTTTCTTGCTTGATTTTCATTTATTCATGCATTCGATCGTTCACCCATTCATTTCAGCCGTTCTACATCGCCGCTCGTAGGATGATAACCATCATTTGTAGCGGACTCTCGATTATTCTGTTGCTGATAGCATTTACATTTGCAACCTTATCAAGGTGAATATTGTCTTAATTGCTTAAACTTGTTTCCTTTCTAATGTAGTAAGGTGGATACAGTTGTGAATAAATTGTACAGGGACGTCGCCGCTTTTTGTATGTAAAGTCGTACAGTAGATGAGATTATTTGACGATGCTGTCTTTCTTTGGAAAATAGAGAGAGAGAGAGAGAGAGAGAGAGAGAGAGAGAGAGAGAGATGCGTCGGGAAGGTATGGGAGAGACATGGGAGATAGGTCTGTTTTTCTTTGTTTATTTATTCATTTAATACGTGTGCCTTGTTCAAGATTGAAGGTGGCCATGAGCGACTCACTGATACTCATGCGTTACTGCAGCAGGATACGAATAGCGTTTTTGACAGCGTTGTCGATGCCACTGCAATCTTATAATGATTGGGAGAACGTGATTGCAAATCACAGCACCTGCTTTGATATTTTCACTTGGATCAAAATTTGCAATCACAAAAGTTAAATAAATGCGTCAGTATCTTTTCATTCGGTATGAAGTATATAGCCTTTATCATGACGTGTCAAGGATCACCGGCTTAGCTCAAAGTACGCTGGCAGACTCAGGGCGCGGGAGCAACTTTATGAGCAATCACATGACCCTGGAGCATGCGTTGACATGTTCCCCGCTAGCTGGGGCGCTCCGCTTTGCCACACTTCTGTCCCTACCGTACGCGTAGCCAGTGAAGCCACCGATTGAGAAGTTTAATAGAGTATCCCTGTAATTGGTATATAGATCAACAAAGCTACATGATCACTAAAGTATCACTTTCAGTCGAAATTATATTTCCAATTTCACTCTGGTGAACTTATGGGTTCAGATCCAATGTGATATTAATGTTTTTAAGTAATCCCAAAATGCAAAACACAGACCCCTACTTTGATCTAAGGAGTGAACACTTCAATATTCACCGACGGAGTTTACCACTCTCTCTATCTTTAAATAAACGAGTGTGTACTTAGGAGGAGTGGTAGACACAGTCATGCTTATCTCTTATAGTAAGGATCTAATTTATAAAATAAGTGGGCTTGCAGCAGAAGCTATATTGAGTATCATTTATTAATCTACTTTTAGAGAAGCAAACAAAAATACAGCTCTGGTTGACAAACAAGGAGGTACGAAATGCATGGCAAACATCATGCACAGAAATGCAAATCACTGATTCATTATTGTCTAGATTTGATAAATGTATAAAACAAGATTACAACACGCAGGGCAAAAAAAACCATTTTAATAAACATAAACGAATCAACGAACAAACAAACAAACAAACAAACAAACAAACAAACAAACAAACAAACAAACAAACAAACAAACAAACAAGTAAATGGGGAGCCTGAGTACCCTGTGATAAATATGTAAATATGTATTGCCGAATTTACATGTTCTCATAACTTTATCTTTCAGGATCAGTTCAGACAGATATAATTTACTGAAGGTGTCAATAATGTCGTTTGTTCCCCAGCCAGTACTTACAATTACAAGTTTGATCCTCGATAACAAATCGGTGAGTCAACGTCAACTTGTTTTGTCTTGCTTACGTCAATAACGAACGCACGTCTTCCGATCATTCTGACAGGTTTAATAGGAAGCTGGTCATTTGTCATGTGACTGTAGTTTACTGTTAAAAATATAGATTCCTATAATAATACAATTTCATGTTTCCCATCGCTTGAATGTATAATTGTCATCAAATATTATCGAGTCTGTCTTACATTTCAAAAATAATGCCGAAAGATTATAGTTTAGGTCATACTTCATGCTTCAGCTTACGTTGTTCTATGATTATAAATTCTTGGGAAAGACAGAGTCTGGCCGTCACAGACGTCACAATGACCCCGACAATCAACACCAGTAAAAATGTAATAAATGCGAAATGTCTCCTACGACTACTACAGCCCTGATCAGCTATGAAGAATGTTTTAAATCACAATGATGATTATAAATGCAGGGAAGTGATTGTCTGAACGTTCCACCTGTATCTGTCCTCTAGTATCCACCTGTATTTGTCCCTTAGTTATATCAGTGATTGCACCTGAAGGTTGAGAATGCGTGATGAAGTGGAAAAGATGCCTGTTATATTATCATTTACTCTAATCTTTGCCATGTGAAATATTTAATTTCTGTTCAGCAAGCATGTCCAACCATTGGTATAACACTCCAAGTGGCACAAGTCGTCAATATCGCTTGGATTATGAATCTATCCATCGAGGTTTTCCTCAGACTGTCACAGTACATCCACACCAGTAGTTTTGCAAAGTAAGTGCATCATTGTTATTGATAGTTAATTATTAATGATAAATTAATATCTGTCTGGTCACCTAGTGAAGAAGAGTAAATGACAAAAGTAATCGTTCTCCTCAGCAACAATGAATTTCCAGTTCATTATCAGTTATGTCAATATTGAAAAGAAAATAAACCAACTTTAGAATATTAATATCGATGAAGAAGACGATATTATGTTTAAAGGAATTCACCAACAACGCCTCAAGACATGTCACTGTTGTTTCGCTAGACTAAAACATTTACATAATGTGTACAAAAAGTGCAGTCGACTTTCGATTCTTGTCTTTTAAGGTTTGGTTATGTATGTTCAGGATGGATCCTGCCGGCGATAATTGGGGGATGGTTGACTTTTAACATCAGTGAATTGTATGAAGATGACATAAGGTAATTATTAGATTTAACAAGTGAAAGAATGAGCTTCATCATATCATTATCTTAATTAATCATACTAGGCAGATATTAATTGGCAATGATTGATAAAAATTGATAAAATAGGCTTACGTGTATATATGTCCTCTTCTAAATGAATTTGTTTGAATAACTTAAAGTGCAAAGTGCATTCGTCACATCTGAAAAAACGCGAAGAAGGCAGTATGTTCTTGCGAATTCAAATTTTTACCCTATACTTTATGTTAATTGGAATATACGAAATGCATCTTTAAATTATGCCTTTAACTGCATAAATGTAATATTTTTTTATTTAGATATTGAATTATTTTGTTGAATAATTGACTTTGAAGAAGGTCAAGTACAGAATGTTTTCCCACTAAATTGACCTATCCTTGTTTAAGACTTGTTGATTGACCTACCACATATTTCGGAAGCATGTTTCGCATCAAATACTTTTCTGAGAGGACTAAAAGATAGTCATAATCTCAGAGACGTCACAACAAACGTTACGTTGTTAATCAAAGGATAATTGTTGCAAAGCTATTCATTTTAATAGTTAAGACTTCCGTACCTGCACGACTGAATTTTTTGAAGTATGTCGTCCTGCAATTATAATAACATACTTTCTAATTCACAGTTGCTGGAACCGAGTCGAACATTTGGTGGGTATCAAGGTTATTGGTACAATCAATATTGTGATGATTCTGGTATGTATCATTTATGAGTTGAATATACTTTTGACTGCCCTTGGTATCAGAGCATAACATTATTTTGACAGTAGTTAAAATATATGATCAACGTACATAAGGTGCGCTTTACGTTCAGGAGAATATTTAATCGTCCGACTTGAAGACTGGATAGATTTTGTAATTGAAGAGACTTTTACTGAACCAAAACTATTTTATTTTATATGCAGAGCTATTTTACGCTTTTAGTTGTAGATAATGAAAAGATAAAGTCTGGTCAAAGTTTGGCGCTGCTCACATGCTATGTCCGATCGAGTATTTATGTATCCTTAATATACTCAATAGTTACATTAAATCAAAGTTTTTGAAGATTAACATATGTCCCTCATTTACATCAGATAAGTGTCTTCTGCCTTGGATACACACACATCCTGTACAACAGGGAGAAGAAAAAGTATGAACCTGGTGAATGGCAGAAATTCTGGTAAGTCAAAGGAATAAAAATCAAAATATATCACTTCGAAATTTTTGATCAGACAGTAACAGCGGATCACTATAACAGCGTGCTTTGGAAAGGATTGTATACATGTAAAGGTGCTTTAATGAATACAGGCAATTCTGTGTTCTCAAAATGATGCTACATTTGACAGATCATTTCATGCGATCAAGACATTTTATGCGATCCCGATCAATGCGATAGACGATCTAGTACCCATATAAATATCTTGACTTATTATCACTTCACATTCCCATCTTAGGGAGGAACTACGTTCTGTAATGCAGTTTCTGTTGGCAGACGTGGCGTATTGGATTGCTGGTACATATACCTTTGTAACTGATGATCTCATCGCTGGATATATTTTCGCCTTAGCATCGTTTGTGTTCGTAAGTAGGATAATCATGTACTGATATCGTCAGTAAGTTGAAGCTATTGTAGGAACCTTTTCTATGCATTTGACACAGCAGAGGACGCCATAAGGAACGCTGTGACTGAATGAATGCTTATAATGATGCTGTCAATGAAAGGAGAATAAATTTACTTTCAACAAGAAAAACTTGCAACGCACTAGTACAGAAATTTGCGAGAAATTTACGAGAAATGGACACTTTCTCGCTTTTTGCGAGAAGTAAGCGAGAATACATAACTTTCTCGCAATAACTTAGCGAGAATTTAATTTTCTCGCAAACAGCTGGCGAGAACTGTGTTTTCTCGCTCCGCATCTGCGAGAAACTGAATTCTCGCGATCAGTCAGCGAGAAATTTGTTTTCTCGCTTTGCATCTGCGAGAAATTGTATTCTTCTGTGTAAGCATTTCACACATATTTCACAATTTCTCGCAGATGCAGAGCGAGAAAACATAGTTCTCGCTGATTGATTGCGAGAATTCAGTTTCTCGCAGATGCATGCGAGAAAGCACAGTTCTCGCTTACTTCTCGCAATTCAGCGAGAAAGTGTCCATTTCTCGCAAATTTCTCGCAAATTTCTGTACTAGTGACGTAAATCAAAGGATTGAGTTGGCTGAATGAGTGGCCAAATGTGGTTATTGTTACTTCTATTTTTTTCGCGAAGACAGTACCTGAATGTAGACCTTGTCATCTCACTGTTTATGTACTTTCATCAAAGTGTCTCTCAGAGAGAGGTAGGACCACTATCAAAGCTAGAACGTGAGTTAACGATGTAAAGAGACATTACCGTAAAAATATATAGCTTAGCAACTACATAACACTTTGAAAACAAAAAAAATGAAAGGCTTTTTCGACACTTTTGTAAGTACTGTTACCTTTAATTAAATCTTAAATTAAATCTAAAGTTGTACCTGGTCAAAACTGTTTTTATGTGTTAAACTTCAAAAGATCAAGTTTGGCGGTGGTTTCTTTGAAACCTTTTTTCAAAACTACTTATCTCAAACGATCCATTGCTGAGCTATGCTTTAGAAACATATGTTCAGGACCTTTGGTAGTTTACCCTGCACATGCCGTGTAGGACTTCTCATAGCTTAGTATGTACGGCGTTCGCAATGATTAAAACCACTTCTTGTAATATGGTGAGAGGTCGATCATGTCGTTGAATAAAATGATCATTAAATACCAAAAGGGACGATTGCTTTAGTGCCTAAGCGATATCTAGGCTTTAAAGTAGTAAAGAGTAACCTCTATGCTGTGGGTTACTCGTACCTCGGAGCAAAAGTTTAACTCACAAGCGTGTGTAAACTTAGAGTGAAGATTCCATTGAATGATTTATCTATATTATGGTGCGATATAAGTACTCGCATCGGAAAAACATGGTCAAACAAGTCATTGTCAATGACGTAGTCCCCGTCAAATATAAATTTGTCAATGTACAACAGCAAAGATATACAAAAGTAATTGTAAACGAAGTTTCTAAGTCCATAACTGTGAAATCGGTAAGAGAATGTTTCCCTTTTAATCCCGAAAGTGCTTTATGTTCATTAAAACAATTGGGATCAGAACATGAAAAATACACGAATGGCCGTAGACGGCTCTTTCACATACAGTTTTCATCATGGCTACTTGATTGTGTTCAAAGTGCACTGAGTGTGGTGGACTAGCATGTGCCAGTGGCACATTGTATTCCATTTATAATAAGAGAATTGTTTTGACAAGATCAGGTTTTGTAGAGAATAACAATTGGTTTAGTGAAACAGGACCAGGACAGAAATGAAGGCAAATATCTTGTAAGAAGTGGTGGACATTTTGCAAGTTTAGTGGTCTTGGAAGAGTAGCAACATATTGCGCTGTTGCGCTCACCAGGTTTTGAAACATAACATACGTGACCAAAGAAATATCTGTATTTTTTGCCTTTTTACTTACTTTCGTAATTCGAACAGCTTTTGAATTGTACGAAATCTTGTCGAGTTTTAATCATCTATTTGTCTTCTTTACACAGGCTGCGGATGTGTTTTTGTCAGCATGTGCAACCAATGCTGAGGTACGTGCCTACCGTGAATTAAGCACTTGTCATTGTGAATGTAATTTTAATTGTGTAATATGATTGTAATAGAAACGTTCTCAGTCTTTGTATCATTATCATTCAGACATGTGGTCTACACCTACCTAACAGATCCTGCAAATAAGATAAACTCGGCAACATTTTATCATGGTAGCGTCCACTTGCAATCGGCGTCTTGTTCAATTGTAAGATATTCATACTTACGGTCATGTTAAATGGCTATCAGTGGCCTTTACTTTCCCGCTGTTAGGCAGTCAGTGATAAATATAGTGTCTGTATTGGCAACAGATGGTGCGTGCTATTGGAATACAGTATGGAGGAGATGAGGATTATAAGGCTGCCCTGATTGAAGTGAAGAAAACAGAGCATGCGCGATTTGATGCCCGTAGACGAATCAGAAGTCGGGTGCAGAAACAAATGGCAGAAATTACCCAGTTGAAAAAAGCTGAGCAAAAGAAGAAAAAATTGAAATCTGATGGTATCGTGACAATGTTTGCCATGGTATGTGATATATTTTTCTATTGATTTATTGATTGGTCTGTTGGTAGGATGACTGGTCGACTCACCCACTCACTCACTTAGTCACTCACTTAGTCACTCGCTCACTTACTTACTAATACTTACTTACTTACTTGCTTACTTACTAACTTGCGTAATTAATTAATAAATAAATGAATCTTACTAATTTATTTATTTATTTATTTATTTATTTATTTATTTATTTATTTATTTATTTAATTTATTTATTTATTTATTTATATATTTACTCACTTAATCGAAAGATTTCTGAAATAAAAATCCAAAATGGAATCGTAAGCTTCTGGTCCCTCTTTCTTGACCTAGAGGTTGTAAAGTAGCAGAACATATGCATTAGTTCATTTTTTATGAATCTATTTGCTGTGTAGAAAAATTCGAAAGTTAGTACTTCATTTAAATAGTTGTGCCGCAGCCTATGAGAAACCAATTTATTCTTAACGTTGCTTTTTGATTTTGCAAGACACATTACATTGAAATGAATAATCATTCACAGTTTGAAAAAGAATTTTCTGCAGTTCATTTAATGTGCGTACCTTTTCCTTGACCATTGTCTCGAAAGATTCAAAGTAGATTTAATATACTTAAAGGGTTAATAAACCTAAAAATACAGTATTGACCAAGTTTTCTTAGTATGTTAGTGTAAGCAATAAGATTTGAACATGGACGTATTAACTTTTTATTCAGTATACGATATTTAACAAGCACAAGAGGAGCTTATTTAATAGACTTCTGGGGAAGATTTGTCGGCCGACGATTATTTCGCCGTGTAAAAGCAAGACATTTGTACATTTGTCTGTACAAAAAAAAGTTTCAGCTGAAGCTAGGGCTATTCGATACCTTATAGAAACGTAAAATATTTGTGTTTAGCTCGACAATTCCAAATAACTGCGAGTCACTTCGATATAGACAATACGAGAGTTCCAAATCACTTGAAATCTCTTCAAGATAGACAGAGCGAGACTTCAATATCACTTTAAGTCTTTTCGATATAGACAGACTTGACAACTCATGATGCATTTGTAATTGTTTTGTTCTAGGCAAACTATCAACAGAAGAACAAAGTTGTACCTATTGAGTTTGAAGAAAACTTTTCGATTTAGGAAACAACGACTAAAACACAGTTTCCCACTAACCGAAGTCAAATACAGTTCATTGGCAACAGATTGCTTATCATTGTCGTTAACTTACTATTATTAGTATCATCATACGGTTATTGTTGTTGTTGTTGCTGCTGCTGCTGCTGCTGCCATTGTTTCAGTGAAGACAATTTGTGAAGTAGAACTTTATCGCATAAATCTTGTCGATTTATGCGATATTGTTGTTATCGTAAAAAAGCCGATTGTCCTGATACTGAATAAGTACGAGGGAAATAAAACAAGTTTTAAGATTATTTTGCTACGTTAGCTAAAAACAGTCATATGTTTATTTAATTGTCCATTACATCATATATATTCAAAATTTGCGATACAAGATTATTTTGGAAACTTTCAAACTGTACATAGTTTTTTTATATTTTATATAGCATATTTGGAGTACGCAGAAAGGTACATATACCAGTGTAATCTGTATGGGTGCATTTTTCATTCCACTGTTATGTTTATCATAATTGTTAAATTTTGTTTGAGTATTATTTATGAAGGTTTTATCACTTGAAGTATATCATCATTCACTGCGTTTTGTCCGTTCATCATAGTGCACCGATTATTATCAGTTAAAATAAAGCTATAGCGTACAGCATTCAATGTTCACTAAATGACTATTGCTATAAATAGTTAGCATTTTCTTGTTAACTAACGTATATTGGGATAATCGATATCATTAACCTGTTTGATACAGGAGGTAATGTACTGCTTTGGATTTGTCATTAAATCATGCACCGCCACATCGTCTAATCACTTGTTTGTGATTTTTATTCTTGATAAAAGTGATAGAACATTATAAACTTTCCAAACTATAACAACTTACTTAAGAAAGTGTGAAACAAATACAAGTTTACCATTAAAGGCCAGTCGCTTGAACGTTTAATAATAATGTTCACTGATTTCGTTTATAGAGTAAATATGTTTCTTGTTCTACCACTGGAAGCACATTGAAATACACATTTAAAGTATTTCATGCCCCATGTGTGCAGATTGTAATTGTTATTGTTGACAAGTGAAGTCCGGTCCGGACGGAAATTCAACTCTAAACATTTACAATATGCACACATTTCGTTGGCAAGCTTAATAACAGATCTTCAACATGCCTTGGCTTCTGAATCAAAACTTGGAATATTCTTCAGCATTAGATAGGATACACCCTGAGATCGGTCAAAAGGCATATTTTGCTGGTTTAACCTCATATAGTTTCCAATGTCAGAGGTTATGGTTATGCTCAAAGTCGCTGCCTCCACTTATGTCATAGTTTTTCACTGACACCAAAGGGCTGCATTGGTGTTTACAAAATTAACGTAGGTTATTTATTTATTTATTTATTTATTTATTTATTTATTTATTTATTTATTTATTTATTTATTTATTTATTTATTTATTTAGGGGAAACCATTGAGTTTTCAGTTCTATAAGAAGTTTCTCGAGACACCTGCCGTGCTCTATGCTAACCTCTCTACGAAGTGAAATGTTTAGAATCATTGCTGGGCGGTAACTTGATGCTCGGTGTAAACTTTTATCAACTTTGAACAGCTTTGAAACTCATGTTGCAAGACGCAGCTATAAGCAATGCAGAAAATTAAAATTCATATAAATGCAGAAAACAAAAATATAAGTTTACCGACAGGAACCACTTAGGTCACCAAAGTTATACAGCAATCTCAATGCGATTTACCTCCACATCATACTCCTTAATCTCGACCTTGTCAAACGACTTTCTCGCAATATGAAATAGCACCAACATTGATATCTTAATTTTATAGTTTAATCACCAAAAGGTTTGCTCACACTGGTAAGAAGCCAATTAAGTAAGAAAACAAACTTTGTTAGGTTATTTAACCCCTCTTTCTGAAGGTGGGAATTTTGCCGAAAGGTTTTGACATAGTGTCTTCGCTAGTTGAATAGATGCCTTACGTTGTATGTTCGAATCAAATCGTTAATACCTATACGTTGTTCACATTTGCAATCCAACTGAAATTTGGGGCAATGTAAAATAATAGTCCTGATGGGATAGATTTGGGCCGTGTCCGCACTTACCCTCACTTAGGGACGGTCTCAGATTGTCGCATAAGTTCAAAAAGAGAGATCCAGTCGTTTACGGGTGGAGGAGGTTTGACCTTCATTCAATTAGTGAACTTCACTTTCGCACTTTTATTTTTCGATCATGTTCTATTTACATTGTGTGTAAAAATAAACAAAACTGCATACTTGTACTAACAAATTTTGCTGTAACTGTTTCAAACTCGTTCATGTCATGCTATGGTCAATAGTACTCAAATTTGATCGATTACTTTATGATGTACATGTAATGTGGCCAGGGGATACAAATTCTCCATTATATAGCTATAGCAAAATGCTACATTTTTATTTATTTATTCATTCTGACATCCAACAGGCATAGCCCAATAACTGGATGCAAACAGAGAAAAATTAAAACATGAAAAAGACAAATTACAACATGCAGAAACTAATTTAAAAAAGGCACTAAACAGGTAACAACAGAGACTGACAAACATCAAAAACTCTCGGTAGTAAAATGACTATCAGCAAGAGATAATAAAACAGATGACACTTGTGTTTTAAAAGCACTAAGACTGGT
>LD344267.1:33879-53910 GCA_001465055.1 Ptychodera flava | reverse complement strand
TTGGTTATTTTACGTCGGCCAAGGCCCAGCACCGGTGCTACACCGACGCAAAGTTGCCAGTCTGAACAGCGTTCTAGACACCCATTAAATCCGGACTGAAACAATTAATTAGACAATGTATCATCATATTAAATGGTGTTTCTACTGAAAAAGGGTGCTGCTTGGAAGACAAGGCCACTTCTCCACCAGTCTGTTATTTGCCAAGTGACCCACACGCAAGATCTTACATAAAGATCTTACATAAACAGAAGTGTAAACACGGATAAATAGTCCTTTTTGCTGTATGTTTTTCTTTAGTATATATTTTCTATTGAACCCTTGTGTAAATGACACGGAGACCATTCATTTGAAAAAATATGTTTATAAACCAGGCAAGACATAGACAGGCAAATTGCTTTCTCAACCTTGCCCAAAGAACAAGCGTTCACTTCTTCCATGAAGCATCGGCCTGACTCATTCAAACAGTGGGCATGGCTCCATTGTCTGGGTACACACTTCATTAGTGCAATGACATTACCTCTTCTATTATAGCACATCGTGCACAATACAAATAGCCTCATCCATCTATGTTTCGCCATGGAACATTAACATTTTCATTAATAATCGCAGCTGACTCTTTTTATAGCGTCGTTTTTAATTGCGTATCACGCTCATACAAGCAGCTTTAACCTTTATCATATTAAGTCTATTCACTAGTATCTTTTACGGCTTTATTTTCCATCTAAACATTTTATGCCTGCACCATGTCCCCTGTACTGCAATGTATTAATTGACAATCAATTGAACTACTTGAAAAAATTCTTCTTTGAAAATTTTGTACATGTATTTTTATTACAAGACATAGGTATCGTATCGCACTAGTATCGAGGCAACACGATAATTTCATAGTTCATAGATCACCGATATGAGTAGGTGACTTAAAATCTCTTGTAGCATATTTGGCACTATTTTGAAACTCATAGTGTTTGAGGTTTTTGGAGTCTCTTCGTTCAATATCACACCTACGAGAATCTAACGCCGAGTTCACCTTCATCAGTGACCACTAACGGCAGATATTTGTGGTAGTTTTGTTCTCATTGCTGAGAGATATTGGTGATTACAGAGCACTTTTCACATTTTAGTTGTTTGCGGGCCAAACGTTGAGAACATTTGTCGTCATCCAGATTCGAAGAGATCTCAAACTCATTATCTGGTCAATTATGGAAAACAGTTGTTACGTTATCAACGCGACTATATTTACCAGAACAATGTGAGCAGCGATTACTGGGCACCAATGGTTGACCAACACTCTACTCACACAGAGTAATATTACAAAGCTGGGAAACAGAGAGTATGCGTTGCACATACAAGACAGATTGGCGCATACTTCCGTAGCTCGACGCTAATCTTTAGCTCCCGAGATCGAAGCGGACAGTAATCGTTAAATGTTGATTACAGTATCAACCTTGGACGTAATCTTTTTTTGTTTGTTTATCCATACGTGAAGTGCGTCGAATTAAAGTTTTGATACTGCCCGACCCCTATCCCTCTGTTATTGACAACACCAACGGTTTTTGCATTGCGTGGGTGACATATCTTAATATTTAATTCCAAACTAATGTCAATGTTTTACGGAGATAGGCTTTTACATCAGTACGTGTAATTTCTTTATTTTCTTTTTCACGGGAATGGTTTTTGACGACACTTATACCTGGAATAATTTCAAAACAGATGACGCGCCGTAATTTGTCTGTACCATATCTTACATAGGAATATTTAGGAACCAAGATTCAATTATGTTTCTCCATACACCCAACCAATGCAGATATATTTGACATGCCACGTTTCTGCTGCCTGATCTTCACTACTATCATAGCACATTCTGCTGTAGGAAACAAACACAGAAAGGCTGTAATTTTCTACTCTGAAAATATCCATTGGTTTTCCAGGACACACTGCTTTAAGTGTTTTTACTGCTGAGCAAATATACATTGGGTAGGCTATTTAAATTGTTTAAATTGACAGTGCATAAGTATGATACGGGAATGCTGAGCCAACCTTTCTATCATACGGAGAGAAGAAATATTCGCTGTATTCATGACTATTTGTCACTGTATTTTAGCCGACATAAAACTTATCCATCACTCCTTATTTTAAATACAGTTGATATCTGCTCTTTTTATTCAATGGCTGTGTACTCATGTATGTCGTTCTGGTTGAAATAATTGGTCTTCTAATAGCTCTCGTATCTTAATTGCCATATCGTGTACCTAGTGTGTATATTATTGGTCGGAATAGATATGCAAGTATCAATTTAGGCGTCGTGTTTTGAGTATCACGATACATGTTATTTTAAGCCAACAATGAAAGGTGTTCCTCACAAGAACATTGTCTATATATCACGCAGTGCCAGCAGCTAAGTCTGTCAAAATATGAATAACTTATAACGCTGGGCTATAAAAAGTAAGGCGATATCAACTCGCTCACCTTCGTTCCTGTCTGTCACGAATTTTAAAATAGTCCGTTGCCATTAATGTTGATGTTTTTTTGAAGATTAACAACAATATGATTCTGAAAAATGCATATAACACGGCGGCCTCTTAGAATGATTCGCGCGGTCTTTCTTGTGATGGAAAATTTAACAATTAAAGTGACATTTAAAGTGACATTTAAAGTAACGAGCCCACATAAATTAAATTAATTATACTCAGATGAAACAACATATCCTCTTCTGTCTTCAAATCCAGTGTGCTGTAATATTCAAAGCAATATAGATTCGCGACCATTTTTTTATTATTACAAAACCATGTACCCCTGACGCTAGGTTTGCCCTGCAATGGTATTTACTTCGATTTATATGACGCTAAAACAATCACAATAATCCAAATGACACAAGGTAATAAAATTACTAAACATAAATATTTATAATTTCATGAAGGGCCATATTCAATCACTAATATAAATAATTAGTGGTTACCAGGTGTCCGATGCGTACCCTTTTAGCATGCTACACCAATCAATAATGGTCCAAACGTGTCAAATTCAATAGTTATCCAGTGAAGATACTGAATCACTGTTTAAGTCAAAGTTAGGAATGTTGTCATGTATCAAATGTGTAACAGACATGTCATATTTGCATTTCTGCAAAACATTATCAGTTGATAGTTATTTTCCCAGATTACTTTCCTAGGAATATCGGTATGACTCCATAAATCAGTTGAGTTTTCTAGATTTAACTCTTCAACATCAAACATAATCTATCTTTGATGGCCTCTTTCCAGCTTTTTGTACACTACTTTTTGACTGACTCAAATCAATGTCGATAATTCGTAAAAACTTGTTTCAGTATTATGCTTTAGAGTTCAGTGCCGATGGTTAATCGTAGATGTTGGCTTTCTGTTTGTCTCATACATTGCCACAGCCCTGTCAAAGATATATTTTCACACAAATCTCACTCCAGAATGCCACCACATGATTTACCTCAAACAGAAATATTGGATTTTTGGAAGAGGTCATTGTAAACCGTTACGCCCACATCTCCTGCAGTACGAATAGCCATGTTATCTATTGTTCTGTTAAAGCTAAAACATTTATCATAAGATTAATTTTTAAGTCAATTTATCTGTAGGTACTACATCGTCATCATCTAGTCACGGACACATGCATTTTCTCTCAAACATAAGTAATTCATACATATCTAGAGTAAAGGCAAATTATCTATCCTAACCCTTCCTTGGTTCATAATTGGTAAAGATATCAATAATCTTGATACATTAAGGTATTTTGGCAATTATCGAACGAAAAAGTACATGTCATTTCACAGTTGTAGACATTTTCAATCGGTGTTAATTGCTATACAGAAGATGTGAGAAAGATACACAATGTTATAGGTAAAGGAGTTGTTTGCTATGAGAATCAACATTACCATTCTAAGTCTATCCGCTATCTAGTAAATATAATTTAAAAAGCTGGTGTGCATATAAGTGCCTTGAATTGTAATTGTATGTATTTCTTTAATCAGCGTCATTCCACCTTCTTGAAATTAAAGGTAAGAATACACTTTCTACTTTCCTCGAATAGATTGTACTCCTTTTTGTGCCTGTTTACACTGATAGTCCTATCGATAAGGAGATTTAAACATAACTCTTGTCTAAAAATCGTACAACTTTGCTGACTGGATGAGATAGCTGTAACTTCTGCATTACTTTACCTTCTCAGAAAGAGTTTCATTTTGCTTTTCACGCTGTAGTTGTAAATCATTTTACACGTTGAAGAATGGAAAGCAATTGAAAAACTGCCCGAATGTTTGCTTATATTTCATTAAGAACACTATGTGAGCAGCCAGTCACGACGCAGTGCTAAACGTTTGCTCTCATTATTTGTAACCATGGTTATGTCCTGACACGGTTGTCATGTGACCGATCACCAATTAAACGTATGATCCAATGTCGTCATTGGATATAATCATAAGACAGCAACTCTACAGTCAATTTGGGATTCTGCAGCATGAAGACATGAAGATGGACAGATTGTTAGTTCGACTATGGACAATATTAACGGTGGTCAACGGAGCCACTGGCACAGCAGGTATGTAATGTTTCTTTCTTTCTTCAAGATAAGTAATAACAGAATCAAAGAAATTTAGAATTGACACATTTTTTGAGTTTCCCGTTCCAATGACGTGAAAGGCGAAGTTGCAATGTTCCAATATTCAGACGCGCCAAAGCAACTTAAAAGGTCTTGTATCGCCGAACGTTTAAGTGAAAGTCCCCGATCCCAGAATCTATCATCACTGCCTGTTTACATTGATTATCTACATGTTATTCATTCTCCCTTGAAATTTGTGTCAATTTAATAATTTATTTAGACATAAAATAGACGTGCAAATTTTATGTCGAGTCTACTGAGTGGTAGTCCAGGAAACATTTTTCCATATTGGTGTTTATACTGAGGATAATCAAGCACGCGTTTGCGTTATTACTGTCTACACCAATTTGTTCACCGTTTGGCACCTTTCTGTATGCATACCACAACTAGCGTCGCCGTGTATCGAATTATAAACGGCTTTGACTCCAACCTTGACGTAAACCACTTGCTGATATGCAGCAACGCGGAGCGAAATTGTATAAAGGATATTTGCTTATTGCACAATATTTTCAGCCGTAGCCGCTGTCAGAGTATACTGCTGAGGTTACAATTAAGCGACTCGCCTCGATTGTACAAAACATTGTTTGAATCTGTTCACCTCAACATTAATGGTTATAATAATACGCAATTGGAGATTACGCTACCGTTTGCAGAACCGTTTAATTTACAACGATTTTAAAATTTGTAGCAGTCGCTTCTCGCCTGACCATTCCGGCATTCGTTGAAATATAACTTAATAGTTTCAAAGCCAAGCGCGATGATCGAACATCGATCTCGTTACTTTGTCGACATATACGAATATCTACAAGGGGGTTTTCGTCGTGTTGTCCGGCCCGGACAGAAACGTTTTTAATCATCAGCGTCACTGTCGCGTTGCTCTCTTTACTAACGGTCTCTCTGGAGGCCCCTACTTAGTATCATATTTATCTAATATGAAATGTAATACGAGATAAAAATATAATGCCTGTTAGTAAATTCATTAAATGATAAAAAATTTACAAAGAGAATACTGGAGACTGAAAAGCTTACAAAAGCACTTTAGACGTCGACCCATGGGGTAACCTGGGAGAGTGATGATGTGCCAATTAGCATTGTGGAGGCCTAGAACACAATTAGAAGTAATTTGGGGTAATTAGATGGTGAAGTAATGTCGATTTAATGTGCAAATTCATTAAGCTTATCTGCTTTTCTTTTTACATTAAACACTTGTTTTTATGAGTTATTTGTAATATTGCAACTTTCAGCGATACGTCACCTAACACTTTTGAGAAAATTTGAAAAATGTGAATATCCAATTCTCCCAAATTAGTTCCAATCACGTTCTAGGTAGGTATAAGCGAGATCTCCGTTGGTCTGAGTTCCAGATAACTCCTAAATCATATGCAAGCGCCGATTGAGCAGATTTTTTCTGGTCTAAACTTCAAAATATCTGACTCAAACTTGCTGGAATGAAAGCTGTCACAACACTTCCAAAGTGTGTCTCAGATTTTTTACATCTTGCTAAGTCTTTTGAAGCACGATTTTAGAGAAATCATCACGGGTTAAATACACCGCTTTGGAAGTCTTTCTTGCATAAAAATTGTTTTAGAAAGTTTAAATACAATTCTGAGACATTCCTTTGAAGATACGTAGGAGAGCTTGCACTCATACAAATTTCAGCCGCATATCTCAAAGCACTGAAACAAAACATACCTGTCACGTGATAGTTATGTAAACAATGGTGACACTATGGAAACCAAAATGTTCCCCTATATCTAGGCTTTCCGAAAATATATAATTTACTGGGATTCTTAGCTTATTGGCCACTAGAGAATTGTTAACTTAGAAAGGTCAGTGTCTTGTCTTGGAACCTTTACTCGGATTAGTACACACAAAAATTTGCTCTAAGTATTTTGATGGCTAAATATGGATCTAGCAAATCTTACTAAACGCGCCGGTTTGCCTCTGCAGACGGACACATACAGTTTCTAAAGGTTCCGATTCTGCGTAAGAGAACGCCCTCGAGTTTGTCTAAAATTTGCATCGGCATTTAAAATGCATATTAAATAACAATTGTTTGAAGTCATGAAAACAATATGTGGCATAATTTCAATTTGTAGAAATATCATTCAATGTCATTTAATGCGTACTTAGGTATTGATATATGTACAAGTATCATCCAGCATGGACAATTTGTAGATCCATTGACGAGATCCTATATAGAAATTTATACCATGTTTGGCAGGTTTCATATGTAATAATGCTGAACTTCTGCATTTATAAAGTATTATGATTAATAACACCTCAACCTGTAAGTTTTATCAAAATTAGTTTCAAGATTCTAATCTGCATTAAGTTCCTATTTCGATATATCTCAGGTGCATAAGCTGTATCAGCAAATCTTTAATGTTTCTTTAGTATTCAAATTTGACCATTATATACCCCGAGTCACGGTTCCTGTGTAACGCTATGGAAGAGAACGCCCTTGACTTTGTGTAAAATTTCCCCGTATCACGTCTAGGTACACTTAATCAAAATATGGGCAAGCGCGTGCATTTCTGAACAACCTTCATTCTGGTTAGTACGTGCGTTACTATCTGCAAATATTCCATTTGTAAACATCATAGGCAGTGCGAGATTCGCGCGTCTTCTTGTTCTGATCATAGAGGCGACAGTGAAGTTAGCGAAATCGGGTGCTATTTCTAGTGAAGTCCAGTTTTAACAAAGGACTTTGCCGGTGAGCTCTGCGTTTTTAAAAGATCTGAAAGAGAACTCAGCTTCAAGTGCACGGTCATTTCATTACGAATAATTACAAACTTTACCCAAAGGTATAATGTTTCTTTCAATCGAACTTGTGTTCAAATTATCCAATCTCGCTATCTGTTCAGTACGATGATTGGCAATTTATAACACGCAGTTGTCATGTCTTACATCCCGTCATTATGTATATCAATACGCAACGGGATGCAGGCATAGCTACACAAAAACGGCAATAAAGTTTTGATATCGCATTCATTTCTACCTCAAAATCTTTATAAATAATTACAAAGTGATGTAGACCATATCTCTTAAAGCTTTCAGAAGTTTAAGAATCATCTAACCGTGGCTTGCGCTTTTGCGACTTTGGATTCTTCGTAAAGAATGCCAAGGTATCAATAAACAAACCTTAGAAGTTTTAGTCTATCATCTGCACTTCGTAAAAACTTGTCGACACTGCAGCAATTTTGCAATGTCGTATCCCTTGACCTGAGTTAGTATAACGTCTGAAGTGATGACTAGGCCGCTTTCGGTTTGATATATCTACACCACATGCGTTTTACTAATCGAAACCATATTCCACATTGCTTCAGAGCCCTTCCCTTATGGAGATCGTTCATGATATCGTGAGCGACGTCCGTGCATTACGTCAGCTTTAGTTCCTTTACGTTTAAAAATGGTGTAATGAAATCGATTTGCCTTTGCAAAGCAACAGGTCATGTGTTGTTGGGTTGCTCTACTTTTGACAGTATGACGTCAGTCTCTTCATCAACCAATATCAATGAGCGCTTGAGTGAATGGTCGCCAAGTTCCGTCGTCTAAAATTGTTTCGAAAGATGGGGTCGTAAAGTAGTGTGAATCAAATAGGTAATAAATACAGAGTCAGTGATTATGTAGGCTAATAAAATAAACGAAGCTATGATGAATAGATGTTGAGAATGAAGCTGAAATGAAGGACTGGTCATTTTTCGCAATTGAAATCTCGCTTATTAGGGGAAGGTTCAATAGATACTCGGCATGGTGGAACTAGAATATACAATGACGTCACTGGTATCATTTCTGCATGACGTTTTACATAAGTGATGGCTTTCTTTAAAATAATGTCATCCAGCTGTTGTACAGGAAAAAAATTATCTTTCAAGATCTCGGAAGACTAAAGCATAGCAACAGTAGGCATAATTGTATTTGCCAATTAAAACAAGACGTGTCTCTGCCTGGTTTGATAAATCGATGCAAATGTTTACAGATAATCAATGCCATTTATGTAATTAATGAATAAACTGATAGGTAATGTTACTTTCATTTTTTCAAGTGATATGGCCTCCACCCATCACACCGAGAATGAGTAACATTTTTGCAGGGAGAGAACATTATTACAAAGGTAAATCATCACAAACACAAAAATATCGAAATAATACAACAGCATATAATTGTTGGTGTGTATGATGTACAAAGATTATTCCTTTCCCCCAACAACTACTAGGAAATACACCTGTTTTTTAAGATTACATTGAACAATTCAGACAAACACTGGGAAAGACCTTATTACTATTTTCAAACATTTCATTCGCAAGCCCATCTGGGCCAGGCGATTTTGAATTATTTGAATTGATCTTTGATTATTAAGCAAGTTTTTGGGTTCTCATTATGTTGGTGTCAGTTAATATACCCACTCTCATTTCGTCAAGCGTAATAGCAAAGCAAAACAATTACTAGCGTATTAAGCTATTTGAAATAATATTAATGGAAATATCCGTTTTCCTTTTCAGATCTCACAAATATTGTTACTGGTAAAACCACACGGACAAGTTCATCAACAGCTCTGTCAGAAGCAGCTGTCGATGGCGATGTTAACACTTGTTTTCTCATTGATGATGTACAGCCTTCTAAGTGGTGGAGGATTGACTTGGGAAATAACCCTGTATACCACATTATTGAAGTGAAGTTGATAAATACCAAACCTACAGGTAAGTAGTCATTGTTTTTAAATTTTAGATTTGTTTAAATATTTAGCGAAGAGATCATGTCAATTGATTACAAAGTATACGGAGACCTTCTGATAAATTACTTATAGCTCTAACAAGACCCAAAGGTTATAGCGTGTGAATGTTATTTTTCTCTATATGATCATCTGTTACTGTCTCTTCAAACAATTTTACGACACCAAACATAGAAATCTGAATATTGCTTTGTCTATCAAGGCAATTACAAGATGACACCAGAGGTATGAGTAAAATCAGACGAGAGATATGTAGTAATAACGCCGTCCAGTTTTATTAATTCGAATGCTGTCTTTAAGGTAGAATGTTCCTGGGGGACAGATATTCGGACTTTCAGACTTTTTCAATTCTTTCCCGATCTACCACTTGTGGGGTTCATTTGACACTCCTGGTGTACCGTAAGAAAACTTTTCACCTTCTCAGTTTTCAAAAAATGAAAATTTTGTTTTTCTCCATGAGTTTACATGGGAATAGTGGTTATTTTGAATTTCAAATGTCTATTTATCTTTGGTTGGTCATTCGTTTCTCGAGTACCAAAAATTTGCACGGTTACCCCTTAATTTCTATTTTTTTATTTTGAAAGAGAATGGTTTAAATATCCCTGGAGACGTTTGAGTAAAAGTTTCAGTCTTTCATTTTCGGAGTGCATACTACCTTAAATCATGAAAATGTAAATGGTTCAATTCCTAAATATAGTACAGTGACAGTGGAGGCAATATAACTACTGTAAAACATTCCCCAGTGCTACGATTACAGTGGCGGCGAATAAAGGAAGGGTTGTTGTAAACTTTCATGAGGAACAAATTTATATGAGTAGTCAACACAGCGTTTTAGAGGATAAATAACAGTAAAATATACATTGGAGAGGAAACGATTGTCGCCTTTCTCTTTCTGAAATATATTCCTACCCTTCACAACAGTTATGTGATTGGACTTCGCAATCTGTTACCCGCTTCTTACAAGTCTCGCATGCCAGACCTCGAACCAGCGTTTGAGCTTATTTGCGCCGCGATAACCTGCCTCTACTCGCTGATCGCAGCATCAGGCACTGAGCACAAACGCTGGTCAGAGGTCTAGCAATCGAGACACGCTTTATTTCCGTTGATGTTTCCTTTACCAGATATGGTATGTTAGGCTAACAGTGCAGCAGGAAGTTGACAGGCAGTGACGATGTATATTTTGTACATGTACATTTCAATATTTTTAAAGTGTTTATACAGTCTGGTTTTACATTTTCGTTTCTGGCTTGTCTAAGTGGTGGCCTTTAAACGATTCTAAACAACAGTTACTCAAAAAATAGTTTGATTGCCTTGCTTGGGAATATGTTATGCTCGGTAAACGTACTGCTATAACTAATAGAGAACGATTTGGCCACATACACCGAGAATTGCTGTGAGAATCAGGAATGTATTGCATCTTCTTTGTAGTATATTTTCGATTCAGTTGCGTTGTCGGCTTTGCTTGCTGACTGCGTTGTGCTGAATATTGCACTGTCCGGGTAATAACTCGTTTTCGGGAAAATCTGATGACAGACTACAGTTGTTCCGCTTAACACGATGCCAGATGTAATAATGTAGCCTGGGGACTGTGTTACCGGACTGTCCATATCAATGTATGTTTTTTCACATACACAGTAGTATTAGCATTACAAAGATGTCTATAACAGTAATATAATCGAATTATAGTGACCGGATGAACTATCACATTCCAGTTTATAGATATTTTGGACAGGAAAAGTAAAATTATTACTACTGAAACAATCTTTCAATAAAGAAATTTACTGCAGTATAAACATTGTAAATCTCAGAGGGCACTATTGCATAGCAAGCTAAGGCAGCTACAGCAGTTTCGACGTTATCTACGGTTCTAGCAAGCATTGTGTGTCAGAAGCCTTGCTACTTATATATTAAGGTACAGGTTCTGTGCAGAAGAACTTCTGGCGATTTTCATCCTCATAGACGGAAGTTTTCAGCACACTTCGACATGTAGCAAGATAGACTGCTCTCAGAAGTACTGAACAAGAATTCTTATTCATATGCAGGAATAACGACGTGAAAGCTAGTGACGTTGTGAAGTCTTTGTTTTTCAAACAAGACAATGTCATAATTAGCCCAAGCGAGCCAAGACTTGATGGTCCAGAGGTGTTAAATTGTATGCATGACGTAATAGAAGATTGTATTATACGAGGTGCACAGAGAATTGGCAGTCTCCGGAGACTTTATGTAAAAACACCTGAAGACAGGCTTATTCTGTTACACAATTATGGCATAATCTGAGAGGCAAGCACATAACAATGTGCGATACCAATCCTCTCCTGAGAGAAAGATCTGGAAACTACTTGAAGCTGACCGTGCGAGATTTTCCTATCTCTTGCGATGACCAGTCAATTATTTCCACTCTCAAAGAAGCCAACTACAAAGTTAATGGTGAAGTCAAAAGACAACGATGGAGGATCAACGGACAGCTGTCGTCATATGAGAATTTTAACATAAAGGTGTACATTGAAAAAGCAAAAAATCCTGCGCCAAGAGATGTGACCATTGGAAACTTCAAGGATAAAGTCTTCCACTATTATTATTATTAATCTTTATTTCAGGCCATGAATGCCCATAATATTAAATAATAGAAGCAAAAAAATATACAGAAGTTAAAAAGAGCAAAACACTTAATAAAGAACAATGTTTCCAAAAAGCTGAATGAAAATACGAATCAGACTCTACACAGGTACGGATAACTGGGTTTTCACTCACGGACAGACGCTTGCAAAATGCAAATAGCAGTCTTCGGTGAAGGGAAGCAAAATTAAAGATGTTCTTGGTCACAAAATTGTGACTAATACTGACGTCACGCTTCAGATCAAAAATCAACCTCAAGGCATTATTATAATATTACTATGGTCATAGTGGTGATGAACTCGTTAATTCTGACAAACTTCACTGATACCAATGTCTTGAATGTGGACATACAAAACGAGATTGTGTACACCCTGTAAAGTGTAGAAGATGTGGTGGAAGCGGATACATACAAACGCAGTGTGCTTCACCAACCAATATAGTGTCAACCCAACAAAGTCGATCTCCCTCTGCACCAGCTTCTCAAGTATACCCACCATCAGTGGTCAACGTTGATGATGACCAGCCGAGCGCCTGAACAACCAACTCCAGCCATAAACGGTACAGAATCCAACGTTAATAAGTCATCAAACGAGACCCACACTGTTGCAGTTAAGGGACAACGTTCCAGAACGATATCCGGGTAGGGTACATGAGAAAGGAGCTACCATCTTTATCACAATTTCCGAGTACAGGAGGTCAAAGTAACCACAGTGATGCATCATCAGCGTCAAACAAGAATGTCCACCATGGGAGCGGTGATCCAATCAACTTTCTCGACGACAACAGGAATAGAAAAAGGGACAGTGACGACTCCACACCACTAACATCAACACCATGGAACACAACGACATCAGGAAAATCAACGTCTGCGTCAACAAGTGTGAAAGAAAAGGACAATTCAAACGTAAGTCAAATTTCAGTAAAAGGTAAATAGAAGAAGACGAAAAGAAGAAGAAAATAGACTCGAAACTTTTCTCCATTTTTCTTTGAGCATGATGTGAACAATTTGAACCTTTTATCTCTAAATGTGAGAGATCAAAGACAAAAAGAAAAACGTCGGCGACGTTCACATTGGTTAACAGCACAAAAAGCCACAGCCTGAATATTGTTTGTGTCCAGGAGACACATGCTTTCGGTTATGAGTGGGAACAATGAAAATGTGATTTTGGTATGAATGTTAACGTTTTCTTTTCAAATGGTACATCAAACAGTCGGGGAGTCGCAATTCTACTTCTCTCAAATTGTAAAAATGTTCTTGTTGAAAGTAAAGTTAGCGACAGTGATTGTCGTTTCATCTCCATAACTCTTAACTTGAGACATAGAATCTTTCAATAGTTTGCATTTATGCACCAAATATCACTGCCGAGAGATGCACTTTTTTGATAAAACCAATGACTTGCTGAATTGAATGGAGAAATGTCATACGATGATTGTCGGTAGTGATTGCAATTGTATTTTAAATTCCAACCTACATAAGAACTCAGCTTGTAAGAAAAAAGACACTCTTGCGTCTAAATTGAAAAAAGTAATGTCTGAACAAAGTTTGATTGACATATGGCGACAACTTCACCCCAATTTGTTGCAGTTCACTTGGAGAAGATTGTTCTTCATTTCGAAACATCTCAGAAGAGAAATGTCACAAAAGCAAACATTAGACCAGCCGTTGAAACCGACTACATGGTCGATTTTGGTCAATTGAAACTGGTAAATGAGAAACGTGGCCAAGGACTCTGGAAATTCAACAAAAGTTTAATTTGTGAATATGACTACAACAACATGATCAAAGAAACCATCACAAGCACCACAAGCGAATATCAACATTTCAAACCAGGCATTAATGGGGTCAGATCAATATGACATTAAAGAAAAAACAATACAATACTGTAAAAATAAATAAGCGAACAAGAAAAACGAGATTAAACATCTAGAAGATCAGCTAAAGAAAGAGGAAGAAAGACTGTTAGAGAATCCAACCGATGAAAACATTCAGAGTCATGGCAATATGAAAGAGAAACTGGAGAAACTGAATGTATGGCTGGCTGAAGGTGCTTATATTCGTTCCATAGTGAAATGGATTGAAGAAGGAGAAAAGAGCACAATATATTTTCTAGGCTGTGAACAGAAAAACGCGAAACACAAAGAAATCACAAGACTTAAAGCAGGACAAAATGCAGTTGCTACTGAAACAAGAGACTCTTTATGATGACAAATTTTATGAAGAAGTATCAAAATATCAAGCTTCACGAGTTCCTCGGTGACGTCATAATACCGTCAGTTGCTACTGAAAAAAGCGACATCTTTATGATTAGAAACTTTATGAAGAAATATCAAAATATCAACCTTCACGAGTTCCTCGCTGACGTCATAATACTATGACTATCAGATGTTAGAAAGAGATATGCGAAGGTCTACTGACGGAAAACGAGTGTCTCATCGCTGTTCTGAAAATAAAGAGAAACAAATCACCGGGAACTGATGGCCTAACAACTGAAAAAGAAACCAAGACGCATCTCCTTGAAGCCATAAACTCAGATTATTATGATGGGAAACTCAGTGTGTCACTAAGCAGAGGAGTATTTTTTTTAATATTCAAGAAAGAAAATGAAGACGATCTGCGAAATTGGAGACCAATAACGTTGCTCAACATAGATTACAAGATTATAGCACATGTACTGGCTAACAGAGAGAAAGGTGTACTGCCATCCGTTATACACAGAGATCAAACGGGTCATTTACTTAGCCGGTAAATCGGCGAAAACGTCCGAATTATTGATGATATTTTTCATTTTACAAAACACTTGAAAAAGAAAGGTTGTGCTCTTTTTGTCGACTACGAAAAACCTTTTGACACCGCTAACTGGAAATTCATTCGCCAAGTGCTGATATATGTAAATCTTAGCGTTTCTCTTCAACAATGGGTGAATACGCTCTATGCGTCTGTACAGAGCTGTATAATTTATAAAGGGCACTGTAGTGCTTTCTTCAATTTACAGCGCGGTGTGCGGCAAGGTTGTCCGATATCCGCTCTTCTGTTTCAAACCTCGATCGAACCTCTAGCATGTAAATAAGGCAAACAAGTGACACCAGAGCCATCCGTATTCCAGTTAAAAGATCAGCTCATACACCAGGAAATAAAGATACTTCTGTATGCTGATGACACAACGCTGTTTCTTCAAGACTTACACTCAATCTACTTAAGTCCAAGAGTAATGGAAAATGTTAGCAAATGCAGCGGTTTGAAGATGAATAACTGCAAATCTGAAGCTGTGTGTCTAGCCATGAGGAAGCCTGCCAAGGCTCAAAGGAAAACATCAGCGATTCAAGTGCGGGACAACATAATCTGTCAAAATACTCGGTGTTTATTTCGGATATGATGAAGCAAAATGCAAGCAGCTGGATTGGGACAGTAAAGTGGCTAAATTAGAATCTATTTTTAATGCCTTTAAATCCAGAAACTTAACATTGTATGGTAGAATTATTATACAAAGTCGTTAGCCTTGTCACAAGTACTTTAAAGCCTCTTGTATTGCTTTACCCGATGATGTGATACTGATAGACGCAATGCAAAACCTGGTTTTTGGATTTTGTGTGAAATCCAGAAAAAAGTGGTCTATTCATAATAGAGTTGCAAATAATGCTGCATCGTAGGAGGTGTTAAATACCCCGACTTCAAAGCACAGATGGATGCACTTAACATTATTTCGATGAAACGTATTACTGGTGCTAAAGATGAAAGCTGATCATATATTCCATTTTATTATGTATCGCTTTCGAAAACCACTACGTTATTCCATCAATGTCTTATGTCACAAAACTTTGTAGATCACATTGAGAGTTTACATCCTTCTGCAAACAAGTTTTGAAATCATGGCTGTTAACAAAGCGTTGTATTCAACCAAATGAAAGCACTTTTGTAAAATTGTCAACGATTTTCAACATCTTCTTTGTAGACAATGAATGTAATAACCTTTTTGTTTTAAGCAAGGGCGACAGAGTTTCCTTACAAAAACTTACATGTAAACAAATGTACATGATTTTAACCATAGACCACAGCTGTCTTTAAAATCTGTCAAAAAATGGTCTCACAGAATACAGTTCTTGAGAATATTAACCTCAATGCATGTTGGAGTCTAACAAAATCAAAAACAAAAGAGTTGAAATTAATATAATTTAGTAGTAAATTTTTGTCACGGATTACTGTGTTATAAATTTCTCTACTTTTGGAACAAAAGAACGTCCATGGATTGTAAAGTTTGAAAGGAGATAGATACCCTCGAACACAGATTTTTACTGTCTCAGATTGCTTGAGTTGTCTTAATCTTAATCTTAATCTTAATCTTTATTTCTTATATAGCGCATTACATAAAAAATAATCTCAATGCGCTTTACACTTAAAATCAACAAAGAGAAGGATGAAACATAAAATTGTTTTAAACTGACAGTAAAAAAGCAAAGGTAAAATTAGCCGCATGTTATAAAAATTCATTATAAAAACTTCAAAAATTACGAATAAAAAGACGTAAAAAGGTTAGTTTTCAGTTTACTTTTAAAAACATCGAATGAATGAACCGCTCGAATATGTAATGGCAGAGAATTCCATAAGCGAGGTGCACAAATTGAGAAAGCCCTATCACCGTAATACACTGTGTTTCCTATTGGCTGATATAAATTTACAACACTGGAGTGAGAGCGAAGTGTGCGCTGAGTGTCACGGACTTTAAGCAATTCACCTAAATACTTTGGAGCGTGACCATTGAGTATCTTATAAGTGATGCAAAGAATTTTGAATTCTATCCTTTGCTTAACTGGAAGCCAATGTAATCTGTAAAGACATGGTGTGATATGATCTGTTTTTCTTGTTCTAGTAATTAAACGAGCTGCAGAGTTCTGAATTGTTTGCAGCTTTTGAATTTCATAAGCTGGCAGGCCAAAAAGCAAATTGTTACAATAATTTAAGCGAGACGTGATGAAAGCGTGAACAAGTTTCTCCGTAGTGCTCTGATCTAAGGTGTTACGAATTTTCCCTATCTTCCACAACGCATGGTAGGCTGACCTAAAAATATTAACAACATGGGCCGACATACTACCGACTGTATCCATGGTAACACCAAGATTACGAACTGCGTTCGAAGGCTGTATGGTGACATCACCAATCTGTACATCACAGCGAGTTACCGGGCCGACACCTTTGAATTTAGATGAGAAATGTACAATCTCTGTCTTCCCGTCATTGAGAACCAGCATATTGTCTCTCGGACATTCTCCATACAAGACTCGATAACATCGATCGAGATGTTACACAAAGAATTCACCTTCTTGATAGCCGAAGTAGCTCATAGGAGTCAGACCGATTTTACCAACGTTTGTCCTGCAGGATAACCATGGAATTCTATCTTCTCTTTATGAACTTATCAGTCGGAGAAGCAATATGTCATCGTCTCGAACTTAGAAATGCGTGGTGAGCAAGAACAGGACGCCTGGTTTTTGCCATCTGTGGCGGTTTTATTATTGTACTTGGGCCTCAGCCCAAGTACATTTGTTTTCATTCCGTGGGAAAAAACTCTGTAAGGTATAACCATTTCTGGCTGAGACCAGGGAGGGCAAATGTCTTGGCTTCATCTTTCTTGGCATAATAAATGGCGTAATGATGTTAACTGAATGGAAGTGCTGCTCTCAGCCAGTCTTGAATAAGTGAGATGTGAATATTAATGCTTCTCTATCTGAGTTTTTGCCACAAAATCTTCTGAATATAATCAAAATGTGCATCGAAATGCAACAATTAATGCACCCTCCGTTTCATAGGCGATGGCACGACCCTTGCTACACCCACTGGACGAGCCAAAGTGGGAGGGGTAATTTCAGTTTGGTCGAACAGGAGGGCTCGAGACCAGAATTTATAATTTAAACTTGAAACATTTTTAATCACTGACAAGATGTGGACTAGTGTTAATCAAAGTGAAATTGTGAAAAGAAAAGGTTTTATATCCCGGACACAATGAAAAACATTACGACTGGAAACTGTACCCCCAGTTGAGAATAGTAATGCCCACAGCGATGGAGAACACTTATCCTTGAGCTGAGAAAACCAGACCATCATTTCGAAATAGAGCTGCAGATTCGAGAAGCTCGTTCAAACTAGCTAGGTACACCCCATAAAGGGGTGGTTTCGAGTTTTGAGGGCAATTTTCGCCTCCTTCATATAAAAATCGTACGTTTGTTTTTCCAGGAGAACACACCATTTGACACAAAATTTGCATGTAAAGGGGTCGCCAGTAAGCACGTGGTCAAATCTGGCATAAGAAACAATATGAAATGTTGGGTAAAGCCAGTCCAAAATAAACTGATTTGAACTTTTGTGTTTTGTAATTTATAACACTGCAGTAACATTACCTTTTTTGACAACATCACACAATGTAATACGTTTTGAAACTGAATACTCCGACGTATTCTGTGTCTCCTTTGCTAAAAAATACGGTATGCCGATTACCATGTAAGGAGATGATGACGTCAAGACAGATTTGTAGTGCGTTTGGTCCTGGATGGTGCTTGAAGTTTTGTCAAGGTAGCTTGTGTATTTATTTCCTAAATGGGAGAGATAGGGTCAATCTAAACGAAGGCCGAAGAATGTTATGATACTCTCAGCGAGCTGAACTCTAACGCGAATGGTTGGATAATTTGGAGGATGTCTAGAATGATCTCGTCTCATTAAGATTATTTGGCGGTCAGTATTGAATTTCAACTGCGTCACAAGTTTGCGAAATGAGTATTCCGTCGAACGGTCAACGAACGATATTTTAGAAATCTGGAGACATGGCACATCGCATTTTTATTTTAGTATTTTATATTTTACAAAAGATTTAAGAAGCAATGATTTTGTCGAAAATTCTGAAAAAAATATAGGAAGATTTGATCGCGAACACATTTTCACTTGGGGTCAACTAGCCCTGCGTACGATGCTGTGTGTTCCACTACAGCTAATCGCCCCGTTCACCATAGCCCTGCAAAGACCCGTACGTAGGGTCGGTGACTTCAAATCCATTTTGGGACTTGACGTAAAAAGCCAAATTACTGCTGAAATTCAGCGTTCTTGGGCCCAAGTCGTATCCCAGCCTACCTCAGCTACTCGATCGCTTCCAAAAATGACAGTCTTTTATTCACTACTTGTAAATAACCGCCGATGTCGGCAACTCTCTCGCTAGCCCTGCGTACGATGCTGTGTGTTAGCTGTAGCACATAGCATCGTACACACGGCTATGGGTCAACATAGGGTCGCAGCCATGTTGCCTCAAAACTTATTTCTGTCTGCACTCAAAACTCAAAAATGTCGGATATGAACCTGAAAAATCGATGCAATCTTGTGAAACTTCGGCGAAATTTCAGCCTATACACAAAATTTCATCTAGGTAAGGTAAATTTACTGAAATTCGATCGACAAATAATCCTGAGCTTGAACGTGACAGCTTGCCTTCTCCGGGAAGTCAATCATCCAGCTGCCCATACACAGTTGCCCATATGACGAGGTTTATGAGATTGTTTTCAAGCGACGGCGGCAGACCGTACGGGGCTCTGGATATGAACCTACCGCCGGTGTAGCTGTAATAACTGTTGCGTTGTTTTTAGTGCCCACGGACGAAGTCCTGGGGGAGTTATAGGTTTGGTCATGTCAGTCCGTCCGTCCGTCCGTTCACGCAGATATCTCAGACATGCCCTAGTCAATTTCTTTAAAACTTGCACAAGAATAGTACCCAACCCCATACAGATGCACGTCGATTTGTTTCACAATGCGATCGAATTTGGCCGTGTTAGAGGACTTTTTAGTTTACACCTCCAAAGGCTCCCATGTATAAGGCAGTTCTCCATAGACTCCCATGTATAAGGCCAAGAAAAATAAAAATTTAGTTTCTCATCGTATTCATATTGCCTAAAGGATGCAGTGACACAGTTTTTTGTCCCCACGGATAAAGTCCAGGGCCTTATAGATTGGGTCATATCCATCCGTGAGTCCATCAGTGAGTCCATCGGTTCACGCAGATATCTCAGACATTTTGACAAAA
>LD344267.1:7295-29089 GCA_001465055.1 Ptychodera flava | reverse complement strand
GTACGTTTATTTTCCACTTTAATCGGGCGTTTTATGTCAAATTCACTTTTTCTAACAAAATGTCATGACATCGCGCTTCATATATGTGAAAATGTTACTATATAGTAAGAGCATGTCTTCAGTTAGCGGTAGTCCGATTATGAAGAGCATGGTCAATGAGAAAGCAGTTTCCTGTCACAAAAGTGCATATCGGCCTACATTTTGACGTGCAATATAAATTTAAAGAATATACTCGGCTGTGCGTGGTAATGTATGTATGTATGTATGTATGTATGTATGTATGTATGTATGTAGCTCTGCATCTATGTGGGTAGGGATGGAGAGAGGGAGGGAGGGAGGGAGGGAGGGAGGAAAGAGTGCCTGACTCTGCCTACCTATCTATCTATATCTATCTATATCTATCTATCTATCTATCTATCTATTTATCTATCTATCTATCTATCTATCTATCTATCTATCTATCTATCTATCTATCTATCTATCTATCTATCTATCTTACTATCTATCTATCTATCTATCTATCTAACTATCTATCTATCTGTCTGTCTGTCTGTCTGTCTGTCTGTCTGTCGATCTATCTTTCTATAGCTGTTATCATTTAATGATAATGGCAGATATTTGGCAGGTATAACCAGTAGGATAGCGAGTCAAATTTAGCTTAATCATAGTATATCAGGGCTGCTTATCCTAGCTCGTTTGCAAGACAAATTTTACCATCGGGCGATAGCGTAGATTCAAAGGAGGAACACAATGGAAAAAGAAATAGATCTCAGAAAACAAAACCATGGCTCAGTAGATATGAATTGTCACCTTTTACATACAAAAAAGTGGCTGGTCTGTCGATAGAGTTTATTTTGTCCTCGTCTTTGGATGATGAAAATAAATTATCATTCAGTATTTTAATCGACTGCTTCACGTCAGTGTTTATTTTAGTATATTATGATAAATATCAGCTGTCAGCATTGACATATTAACGTGCCCCTCCCCTCTTATTACCGTAAATTATGGACAATCAACTTTAGAGAAACACATATCATACGTATAGAAATTGCTCAGAATACTGCAACCTTTCGTACGTTTATTTTCCACTTTAATCGGGCGTTTTATGTCAAATTCACTTTTTCTAACAAAATGTCATGACATCGCGCTTCATATATGTGAAAATGTTACTATATAGTGAGAGCATGTCTTCAGTTAGCGGTAGTCCGATTATGAAGAGCATGGTCAATGAGAAAGCAGTTTCCTGTCACAAAAGTGCATATCGGCCTACATTTTGACGTGCAATATAAATTTAAAGAATATACTCGGCTGTGCGTGGTAATTTTGTCTAAAATATTCAGTTTCTCTTTATAGAATATGTGTACGAAACGTCTTGTGATAAACTGCGCAGAGTTAGAACAGTGCTATGAGCAATCAAGTATACTTGATCATTTTATAAAACATAAATCTGTAGAGAGTTGCCAATCATGATCGACAGCTAATATGGGAAGACAGTTTTACCTTTTTTCCCACGTAAGCTGATGTCTTGAATGAAATAAAGAGTCTGAAAAAGTAGACGTGACTTATTTATCGATATCAATTAACACGTCATACTGACATGTGGATTTATGTGCCCAGAAGCGATCCATTTCTGGTCTCCAAGTAAAGATACTTATAGAAATAAATTTCAGCTACTCGTATGTGAAACTAAAAATACACTTAGGTGTGACCTTGTCGACTTGACTGGGCAATATGGGTTGAAAAATGTGTCAGGGAAAGAGCAGAGTCGTTACCTTAATGAAGTTCCAGCTGTTTGTTCGAACAACGCCCGCTGAGGTTGATTTGGTAGAAGTACGTGATCACTTGTTCTGAACCGTTTGTATCAGTGTTGAAAGTTGAATTGACCCTTGAAATAAGGAAACCAACGCCAGTGGACAATTATTTTACTAACAATTACACTCATAATTGTTGGACTAATACTTGAAATCAGTTGAACTCAGACCCCCTTATCTGGCGTTATTATGATAACCTAGCGCTGGTAGTGAGATATTCTCTCGACATCATTATATACTATTACATTTTTACGTATTCAGAAACCAAAAAAGCATTTTGAAATACATACAATATCAGCAGATGTTTATAATTATTACAAAATGCGTTAACAAATGTTATAACACGCGTTTTATAATTACAAAACGCTGATACCCTTATTACAAATCGCGTAAACAATATTTTATTACAAAATGCTGATACCCTTATTACAAAATGCATAGACCATTATATTACAAAATGCTGATACCCTTATTACATTTTGCGTAAGTTGTTACAAAATGCGTCATATTACAAGTTCAGGGGGTCATGTATTTTTCAAACAGTTAGTATCCGTCCCGTCTAAAAGCTCTTTCAGTGTTCAGGGGGTCATGTATTTTTCAAACAGTTAGTATCCGTCCCGTCTAAAAGCTCTTTCAGTGTTCAGAAATATTCTGGGAGATAAAAATGATTCGCTGCATGATTTCATTTAAGTGTAAATCTGAACAAAAGTAAAATTATCTGTCACATGATCATCTTGACTTGGCAACTCTGAGGCTTGTCTTATTGTAAATCGAGCTCACTGAGGGCATTCATTTCCTATTTCTTACATATAAGAGACATAGCAAGTTTTGTCAGGACAATTATTTAACAGTTATCTGCAGACCAATAGTACCGTGAAAAGTGAAATTATACTTTAAGGTGAAATTCCAATATCGTTTTTGTTGTCAAAATCTGAACTTTCAAATACCCTATTTGGATCAAGTACATTTGTATCAATTACCAAACACCTATAAAAGCACAAATTAATTTAGTTTAGCATTGTAAAAAAATATTCACAGTGTTCTCATAGACTCCAATGTATATTGAATCAACGTTTCGGTGAAATTCTGAAATTTAATATTAGCAAACTAATCCATTTGTTACCACCCTAGTCTAATCAAGAACATTAATATTAATAATCGAGAGTACATAAGTACACAGATTTACCAAAAAAAATTATTCATAGTTTCCTTGTAGACTCCCATGTATAGTGGATGAAAATTTTTTCAGTGAAATTCCAAAATCAGATTTCTTGTACACATAATATTACGATGGCCGAGAGAGTTCTTCCAATGCAAAATGCAAAATGCACAATTCAATACTTGGAAACGAGGCTTGACAGACGCCATCTTGGTCGGATATTTATGATGAGTAGATTTTCATAACTATTTTGAGTTCTTCATCAAATATTGCTTTCTCATTTCATAGTTTCGATCTCAAGCATTTGTTTGTGATCTGGGCCGTGAAAAGTATCAATCTGGCGACCACTTAATTACAGCGGCATGGTTGACTTTCTGATGATATGACAACAAACGGATAGGTTTTTATGGGTTGCCTAAACTGGGTAAAATACTTCCTTTTAGTCAATATTATGGTCTTCTCGGAATACAAGTGGTAGGGATACGACAAGTCATCGTAACCATAAAAGAAAAATAGTGGTATTTTTACATTTGACTATGTTGACCTAATATTGTATATGTAAACCTAATATTCAGGGAACTAAGGTTTCATAGAGCTTGTTGTTAAAGGGACATAAGCTGTAACTTGTGGCAAGTCTTCAGTGCTCTGCTTCTGTATATCAACTACCGTGTCTGACCCTAATCCTTTATCATGCTTAAATTTCGAGTATCCATTTTGTCAATACAGCGTGTATGTGTGTAGTGATCATTGTTTATAGTTTACAAATGAATTCTAATCCGGACTTGAATACAATTTACATCAATAACAATGGAAATTATACTCATATAGGCTACGTTGATATGCTAAATACTTGGCATTAAATGGCAGTTTCGGGATTCAATGCAGAAAGTGAAGGGAAACCACAAAACAAAATTTCTGAAAAAACAGCCAAAAGATTCTGCTTTGGGAGCTTTAAACAAGAAGTGTAATATAGCAAGTACTTTACACTGCCTGTATTCTTCTAATCTTTGCTAAATCGTGAATGGTCGACAATTGAACGTCAACTCTAATGATGAATGAAGCAAAATTCATGAAAAATAATAATGCCTAGAGTTCGAAAATAAACTTAACACCACACTCAATTTGCATCAATTTTCCGAAAACCAAAGACTACGAAATAGTTCAGCTCGATATCTTTTTTGTTTATAACATGTAATGAAGAGGGTCGAATATCGTATTTCTTGTGATTTTGGTCTCAGTATAGACCACAAAAGTTAAAATAGACTATGCTTATACCCTATTACAGCAAAAAGCGCCTTTGTGCAATACACTTTATGCTGGGCATGTGTTCATACTATAGGGTCAGAATGTGAATTGGGTGTTGATACAAAGAACAAAACTACTAAAAGCAGTCGGAGTTACTGAACCTTTAATTCAATTGTATTACATATAAGCCTAAGGTTTGTATTAAGTATATAAGTCCTCGTTTCCAAGTATTGAATTTTGAATTTTGCACTTCAAAATGCAAAATGCAAAATTCAAAATTCGAAATGCAAAATGCAAAATTCAAAATGCAAAATGCGAAATGCAAAATTCAAAATGCGAATATCGACATTTGGTGTAGAACAGGGAGTTTCATTTTTCAATTTTTCATTTCTAATGCTGACCTTGACCTGACGCCACAAATCGGATGATTATGCCAAAAATAATAAGCTGTACATTAAATGAACTTTTCAGTCAGGCGTATTTAATTACAAGCGAGTTACTCAGCTTTGTTTCCAAAATAGAGACGATACATGGTCACCATGCCCCATCCCAACCCAATAGAGCTGTTATGAAGTTGAGTGTGACAGAGTGGACAAAGTTTCAGGGTACCTACTTTTCGGCTAGATGCCTTCCTTATTCAGAATAAAATAATTAATTGATTGGGGTTGATAAACAGGTAACTGATTTGCAGTTCCTTAAGGCTTAATGTCTTTTCTTACTCTCTTTTTCACTTTTTCCGGGATCAAGAAGTGACTTTATGTAACTTTCGTTGACTGACAGCTGTTCTAGACCCATAGCTGTCCTTGTGCCAGACTTTCAGATCAGCCTCAGGCCGAGTAAACAGCGTCTCAGCATAGACACTACCGTTTTATCAGAAAGTATCACCACGTCAGGAAGAAGTGCCTTTTAAGGCGTCAGCTATTAAAGAACCCGTCAACAGTATAGGCGCGGGAAGATGTTTTATCTAAAATGTATTATAGTCTGAGTGAGACGGTATCATCACTAAAAATATAAACATGATCGGGTCAAAACCAATATCGAAAATCGCTTATCCGAAATAAGGGGCTGTGTATCAAATAGAAATATCCGATTTTGTTGCTCGCATAAGACAGAACAAGTCGCACAAGAACAGCTATTTCATGCGCAATATTGGTAGTCAACACTAGTAAACATCAATTTAAAGCCGATTCCACACAAATGTTTTTCTCTTTTAAAACTAGAAAAATGCCTGGCCGTATCGCGCAACTAGAGCAATTTAATTTTTGAATTCATTCACAAATTTGCACTGATTTATGTAAAAGTTGCTTGAAAACGTCATTTCCTTAGGCCTGAAATCCGAAACAAAATGCAATTAAGACATAATTTATCGGGTCTTTCTGTGATTTCTAAACTGAAATATGGTTTGCATAAAAAATGCCATGGATTAATTATGTGGTCGCCAGATTAATACCTTTCACAGCCCAGATCACAAACAAATCGAGAAAGCAATCTTTGATGAAGAACTCAAAATAGTTACGAAAATCTAGTCATCATAGATATTCGACCAAGATGGCGCTTATCAAGCCTCGTTTTCAAGTATTGAATTTTGCATTTTGAATTTTGCATTTTGCATTTTGAATTTTGAATTTTGCATTTTGAATTTTGCATTTTGCATTTTGAATTTAGCATTTTGCATCGGAAGAACTGTCTCGGCCATCGTATAATATGAGCCTTTAATCATCATAATCTAATCAAGTACAATTATGTTAATTATTGACCGTCTGTATATGCACAAGTATATCAAGTTTTGCATTGACAAAAATTATTCACAATTTTATCATAGACTCCCATGTATAGTGGATGAACATTGTTGGTGAAATTCTAAAGTCAAATTTTTTGTCCACATACCAGTTGTAACAACCCTATTCCAATTAAGTATATTTATGTCAATTATTAAATATCTATAAATGCATAGATATATTGTGTATTAAAAAGTATTACCTAGTTTTCTCATAGACTACCATGTATAGTGAATCACCATTATCAACAGCTGATTATCAATTTAATCCAAATATCAACATTTTGTACACACATGCTTGCGCAAAAATATTGCAATCTACCTGTAATTTCTGTCCAATCCCTTTGAGGGGTAATTTCAAAATTATAGCAAGTCAGAAGGGGAAATTTGAACATTAGCACCTTGTGAGTTTGTAAGGAGGGAAATTTGAAAAAATCTGAGAATCTTTTTTTTTATTCTGTCGTGCCCCCCTCCAGAGGTGTTTGTGTGTGCAGCTTTACTCAAGCAATATGCGGGGGGGGGGTCATGACATTGTTATCATCTTAAAAGGGGGTCATCAATTCAAATCTCCACTCAGGGAGTGGAGATTTAGCCGACTGATTCTGTCTCAGGCCTCTCAGCAAGGCGACTGATGCCGTATGTTGTGGGTTCGAATCCGATTGAAAACTATCCGTATTTTTTGGTGCAGTGAGTAGGGGGTTCAATTATTTTGACTGATGCATAGGAAGAATTTGCCGGCCCACCCCAGGCCGTAATAACTGAACGCTCCCTTATCACGAAAGTCACCAACATAAGTCACAACCTCAACTCAAACACGTCAACAAGTCAACACAACAGCTTCGAAATCCTGAGTGCAACCAATTTATCGCAATTCAAGTCCGTCCAAAAAGAGGGTGTCAGGAAAATCATAATATTCATATTCCGTACATCCAATGTCAATTTTACTACTAAAGAAATGTCGTGATCCTCTACTTCCTTTCCGATAATCATATTAACTGTCATCCTGTCTCTTCGCACAGTTCCACACCTGTTCAAGTCACTAGTCGTTACTCCACTCCTCAAGAAACCTTCACCGGACTCCATTATTGTCAAGAATTACAAACCTGTTTCCAATTCGCCATTTCTTTCCAAAGTGCTTGAGAAGATATCGCTGTTCAAATCATCAACTTCCTCAAAGAATACTCATGCCAGCTCCAGACCAACCAAAAATCATTTAGAATGCATTCACAAAAACAGTTACGGGTGCTGGAGGAATTCAGGGTGGGGGTTGAAAATTTATGGGGTAGAAGAGGGACTTGAAAGTTTTGTTTTGCCTATATTTTTTGGTTCCCTTTCTTTAAGATTCCATGGTTTTGTTGATAATACAATGAACATTAAATAAATTTAAAGTCATCAAATTGTTTTAAATAAATGTTAGTAATAACTAAACGAGATCAAGAACCATTTTTTCACATTTCATTACTTTTGTCCCGAAAAAATCTAAACATGTATGAATTTTCGTAAAAACAAACAAACAAGTAGGCCTAGTATCGGGCCAGAAGCTGCAACTGTTGATAATTTTTTCACAATCTCTATGCATTATATTAAATACACTGTCTTGCTGTCTCCATACTGCATGCTGAAAAACACAATATTCAGTTTGTCAACAAAAGCCTGCATACATAAATATTGGATGATAATTAAATTTGAATTCAGATTGAAAGTCATTTGTCAATGATACAAGTGCAGGGTACATATTCACAGGCTGTGTTTGCAAGCTGAATACTGGACAGTTCAACACGCTGTAGGAAATTGAACAAGAATGCAGTTGCAAAAACTGAACAAAATTATTGTCAAAATTATCAAAGTATTCTGCCCTGCTTAACTGTCTAAGGGTAGAGTCTCTGCCACTCAACACCAAGATATCCCTGAATGTGAAGTAGCTAAAGAAGAGTCCGGGTCATGTGACGCTAATGAAAGTGAAGCATACTTGTACGCAACATCAGCCCAGAAAGCAACACATGGAAGACCAGGGGACTCTAAAGTTATAAGGAATTTTGAATTTTGAAATATGAGAATAATCGAAGAAAAAAGATTGGGGTCCTCATGCTTGCTTTTCTAAATTTTCACATTCTCATTGTAAAATAACAGAAAAGTAAAACTATGTACAATAAAGACTCTAATTTCAATGAAAAAATATGTGACTCAATGAAATTATTTTAAGTTTACTAAATTTACCATTATTACACCAAACATTTCAGAGATTGAAATGTTTTTTGATGAAATATTTCAATCTTCAAGTATTGTCAATTTTGTAAAAGTTAAAGTAACATCTAATCTAGCCAGGAATTCACAATTTGCAATTGATCGTCATTTTGTGTGCTCGTCAACAGGTGTCATTGACCTGGCCAGAATTGGATCAACTCTAGTCGACTTTGACTGATAAATGAATAAGTCGACTGATGTGTTTAAAACTTAATCAACATAAGAACTTGCCTTAGGAACAGGGCTCTACAAACTGCTAATAACAGGTAGTGTTGAACATATGCCAATAGAACTGCCCAGTACATGTTTATTTGTCTTTGCGTGCATCTCTAATAAATACTAGTGTGCGGCTATATGATAATGGGGGCGGGGGACTTGAAAATGTTTGATAATATAAACAGGGGCAACTTGAAAGGTTTTGAAGGTATGGAGGGAGGGGCCTGATAAAATAAGATTTCAATCAAGATTCCTCCAGCCCCCTTCCAAACCGTTATTTGTGAACGCAACCCAACGCAACTAGCTCTTGCATTGAAATATTTCGAAAATAATAAATAACACAGAGTGTAAAAGGTTTTCAGGTATATTAAAATATATTTCGTAAATAGCTAACAAATGGAAGACAATCTTTGATCTACGAATAACTCCGCGCAAAGAAATCCAAAAAAGAAAAGTGATGTATGGCACAGTCGGAAAATCCTTCGATTCTGTTCAGGAACAACATACAATAGGACTCAAATCTGGAGACTGGGCTGGCCAATCTAACCATAGATCTGCTCTTTTTTGATCTCAATCATCCAACTTTGTAAATTGCCAAATAAATAGTCATAATCCCGTTGGGTATTTGTAGAAAGGATCTGATATCCAAGGCAGTATGTACGGAAGCATTATCTTGTTGAAATATGAAATCAGGCCCGACAAGTCTCAATGCCGATGATAGCATTTCGTTTTGGAGTATGTCTAAATACTTCCAAATAAATACTTCCATGGGTTCTCGATACGAACAACTGAGCCAACGCCAGCAACTAAGAAACATCCCAAAAACATGACAATACAATCACGAAACTTGACAGTAGGACTGATGCAGTATATTTCATACTCCTCGCCAGGTCGCCGCCTCATATACACTCTCCTGTGGCTTCTCAATACCGTAAATCCGACTCGTCGGTCCAAAAAACACGGGGCCACTGAGCCTGTGTCTAGTTCACATAACGTCGTGCGAATAGTTATCGTGCTGTAATGTGCCAGGCTTGCAATTTTGGCTTTTTCTCGGCGAAACATCCACGAAGGCTAGCTACTCTGTAAAGCTGAGATTTCACGGTACGTAAACTCAAGAGTTTCCCGGTGCCCCGTGATATATTGCACTGAGTCCACGGAACGTTTCGAATCTGTTTGCCAGACTTGATCTCACAAATATTCTATCTTCCCGTTCAGTCATCAGCCTCGGGCGTCTTGAGCGTTATATGTTGGCCATGGCACCATGTTGAGAAGTTTTTGGATGTTATTGTAACGCCCCTCCCTGTAGAGATTGTATCTTGAAGCGTCCCTCATGTGGCCAAGGCGTGTGAATGTCATTGACTCAGATCGTACGAGAAGCAGATAAGAGATAGTGTGATAGTTTAATTAATTATTGGTTAAGATTTCAATGAGAACAATCGAGAATGGGATGTTCCATGGTGTGATCTTATTTAATCTTAAGAAACAATCAAAGACTGGCGGGAAAATTACCACGTGATAACTTTTGTAATGATGTAAGTTTGAAGAGGTATTTAACTTTGTAAAGAGCTTAGACTAGGGAGACTTGAGATCAGACCTTGGACGGTGAACGATACGGTCGCAATCTTGCAATAAAGTACAAGGTTGTGTTACAATCTACATCTTGGTGTGTCAGCTTCAGTTACTGAAAGCATTACGATCCAGACTGGTACCTCGACTCGTAATTCCCCTACTATACGAGCGTGACACTATATCTGACACTATGCCCAGCTGCCTCGTGATTCCCTGTTTTTGAAAACTTGCGCATGAAGTGCCTCCATTTGGCCTTTCTTGAATTCCGGAAATTCTCGAATTTTTGGCATGGTTTGATCGACACAATCTTTATAAACAAAATTATACGGTAACCTCCGACGACCTCTATTAGAATATTCATAAAAATTAAGTAAGTCTGGCAGCTTTCCCGTCCCAAAATATAACCAGAAGTACATTGAAAAACCCTGAATGGTCGTATTTGAACATGAATAGATGAAATTCGACCGCATGGAAAATGGCGTCAAATTAATTATATGCAAATGAGATGCAAATGAGTACGTCGCATAAAAAAATCCCCATAGGGATTTTCGCCAGCTTGAAAACACTCCGTACGCCCGTATTCACCATTCGACAACAGGTATGAATTGATTAAAATGGTTAGCCCTCCCGTAGGTCAATTATTTTTAGTAAGCCACATAGGTATGATTTTATGAGTTATACTTTATGCTAAATGTTTACTTTTTGAGGTGCCATATCAAGCCATGTCAATCAGGCTACAGGAAATTTTACAGCACAGAATCTGCCCTCCTGAAAGTACATGATGACATTTGTTTATCTGTGGACTCTGGCAATTAAGTCCAACTCATTTTCCTCGATCATTCTGCTGCATTCGATTATATAGATCACTATATATCATTGCCTAAATACATGAGTTTATGTGCCCGAGAGCAAGTGACAATTTGCCCGACGCCACGAGGGCGAATTGTCTCCTGCTGCGAGGGCATATAAACCAATGTATTCAGGCAATAATATTTTTATTACATGCCTCTTCACAGTTAATGCTGTATGACACTTAGTTATAACACAGGGCATTTTCAAACAAATTTACCATTATCGACAAGTATCAAACAGATTTTAACGAAAGACAAAGTAGCAGTGCGCGTATGGATATTTTACATCTAGCGCTAAGCGTCTACTTCGAAGTCTAAAACGTCGAAGGGCTTCACTGGACTAGGTTACTACGGAAACCGGTCAGTACATCGTTCACCGGCCCGCTAATTCCTAGGATCTTCCTATTCAAATCAATGCACTGATTTGCACTCACATCGAGGCATGTAATAAAAGATAATACTTTACAAACTCTTTTATCTTGGTATCTCTGGTGTTGCACTCAAGTGGTTCAAATCATATTTAATGTTTAGGGACCAGTCCATCAAAATGAACGATATCATCAGTGAACCATAAGAACTCAGTTTCGGGGTGCCACAATGCTCAGTTCTGGACCCTCTTTTGTTCACCATCTACATTGCTCCACAAGAAAATTTAATTCACAAGCATGATCTTAACTTCAACCAGTTACGACAACCAGCTTTATAATTTCATTTTCCCATCGTGACTCTCCTGCATTATTGTCTTCAGTCGAAACATGTATCCGTGACATCACGAAATTGATGACTAACAATAAGCTCCAGCACAAGAACAATAAAAGTAGCAGAACTTCTCATTCACTCTAAGTTCAACAGTGCATCTGCTCCAGTCAACAGTGTCAACATTGGTTCTGCTTTCATCCTACCCGTCTTATCTGCTCGCAACATCGGCATGGTCTTTGACAACAATCACATGTTCAGTCAGCACATTAAGTACACTTGCAAATCCATCTATAGCCATCTCTGCCACATTGGATGAATACGGTCTATCTACTACTTTACCAATGAAGCTGGCCAAACCTTGATACATGCAACTTTTACAGCCAAACTTGACCATGTAATGCACTCCTATATGGACTCCCAGATAACAAGATAGGCCTGTTACATCGAGCTAAAAATGCTTCAGCGAGAATGATCACCCGTACCAGATAAGTTACACCGATCAACCCAGTTCTCACCCATCTGCATTGGTGGTTACCAATTCGTCCCTGGATTGACTCCAAAATTTTGCTGGCTACTTTCAAGGCTACTCACGATGAGATTCCTGCATACTTCAGTGATCTAAAACAGCCTTACATTCCAACTCGGACACTCTGCCATAAAGCAACTTTTAACATGTACAATCTACAAAATCATTACCCATGGTGGCCGATGGCATGCATTTTCATACTCTACGCTAGCTGTTGGTCCATAGCTGTGGTGTTTTCAGACTAGATTCCTGCCTTTTACGGGCTGGTTTTGACTTTCATGGTTTTAACCCTGCCACCACAGCTATGGGAAAATTCGTAGAATAGCGTCCACGTTACGCCCGACAGCATCCTTGTCGAAACTTTGTTTGGTGATATTTCGAAAAGTTTCCATCCAAATTACAAATTGCTGCACGTCTGAATATGGCTAGGCCGATTGAAAGCTTAAAATTATTATTATATTTACGAGAATTACACAACACCAGTACTCCCAATGTCACTGCTATATGCTAAACAGGATACAGAGATTCAAAAGTAGTGCACAGTGCCGTCAAGATATTATTTAATGAAATTATACAACTTGAAGCTCACTTAAGGTAATGTGCGCCTCGAAAGTGGAAGACTTAAAGTTTTGCTCAAACTTTCATAAATGAAACTTTCAACCATTCTCTCATCAGATAAACAATGAAAATCAGGGGTCACCGTGCAAAGTTTGGAACTAGTGAAACAAATTACCCAACATTTTTGCGACATTTGATATTCAAAGTGGTTGCCTTCCCTGTGTTATCTCTCTGGGGAAAAATTCAGTTTTGGATTTTCGAAAAACTAAGATTGTGAAAGAATTTCTTTCTCCAAGAGCCCCCACGAGTGGTAGATCATGTAATGAGGTGAAGATTTTAAAATGAAAGCGATGAACTGAAAGCCAGACATAATATTAGCCATCCTATTATCATTGCATTAGCACCGTAAATGTTGGAAATGGCATTATTAATCCAAAAAGTAAAGACAACTGATAAAGGCAAACATGGGTGTTTATAGATGATTAAAATTAATTTCAACGGAGCCATCCCTCTAGCATGGTATAGCAAAAGCTCGTGGAAGTAGGAACAATTGTTCGTGCAATGCAATTAATAACAATAAAATGAAACTTTGTTTCGCATTGAGAGTAGATTTTCTTTAAAGTATTGATTTTATAAAGGATTATCTTTACCTACCAAACTGCACCTTAGTGTGGCGTGAGAGCGGCAGAACGTAAGAACTGTAAGAGGTATAATGCTGACGATAACGTTTATCGAAGATTGTACTTCGATTCGCTCTCACTGTGAGATATAACTATATGATATGTGATTGCGTGTCTTTCCTATAATCATTGATGTTATTAAATCATTCTGTGAGGAAAGTAACCTTGACAGACTCGACCATGTCCATCGGCTAGTCTTCTAAAACCCGTTTTGTTAAGAAATACTCGCTTTCTAAAGGCATTGATTGTGTCATGAATGTAGAAATTCTGGTGTGTGGGTTCAAGCTTGGTATCGGCACCTCTATTGCTATTATTATAAACAATTTCACTGTCATTAGTTTCGTCTTTGTGAATCAAAGCTCGTTTGATTAAAATCGCGTCCAGATAAAAGGGTTGAAGGAACATTATTATTCTTTCCTTTCTCTACAATCGTTAGCTTTCCAGCTTACCTGGTCGGTATCGCATAAAGCTAACTCAGTCATTTTCTGTGTTGTTAATCTGAAACAGGATATGTCGACAAAACGTTTCGAGACGACTGCCAAATTGTCTTCGCCGGGACGATAAGTTGTAATGGATTCAATGTTTTATCTCTACGCAGATATACCGTCACTGATGACATATAATGCAACCGTACGTGCAGGAAATTCGACGGAATTTGGAGTAAACCCGGCATGTGGAAACCAAGTATCACTAAACGATACATCAAAAAACGAGCTCGTATTTCCTTGTATTCCGACGTTTGCCCGATTCATCAGCATTGAGCAGGAATATGAAGTATATCCACTGAGATTTTGTGAAGTTGAAGTTTATGCAGGTATGTTAGTATTATTCGTAATATTCTTTAATATTCTTTCTTCATTGGGTATTTGTGACCTTCTCGAAGTCATCAATATGCTCTACGTAAAGTTTCAGTGTCAGACTGTCTTTAACTTCAAGCATGAAAGCCAATTACAACAGAAACTATTCAATTACAGTGACAAGCAATATACTTTTAAATTATTTGTAACGCTGCGAAAATATGCGAATGAGTAACACAACAACGTAATATTACACAGGCAGCTAGACAAGCGGATGTATTTAACATCCATAAATGTAATAACCACCATTAATGTAACGCCAATCATAATCATAATCAAATGAAACCATTAATGTAATATCGTTCATAGTAATATATAAATATGAACCATACATGTACAAAAAACGTCAAATACAATCGTAATAACACAATACCAATTAACGAAACGACAAAAATAAATATGACGTAGATAGTATTAATCGGCAATAAAATGCAGCACAATCTACATCATTATCGCCATTGAATAATTGGTTCTTATACCTGTTTATTAAAGGTGTATTACGTATTTTTTCTTTTTGAAAGTCGATCAGTACTACACAAACATTTTGCATAAGTTTGTTAATGTACATATTTCCAATTCTTTGTGACATGAATTGGCATACGAACTACACAAGAGATTTAATATTCTCATCTGCAGGGCTTTCTTTGAAAATTCACTTTTCCATCTAGAGAGATATATACAGGCCATTGAAATATTTTCCTTATTAAGATTGTTAGGACAGTATAAGGTTAGTTTTGTTCTTATTTATTGGTGATGTACAAGTGAAGCGAGGATAGCTTTTGCTATTGATACGATATAGTGGATCTTGTTTTGGCATGATAGAGGGCTACATTGCGATACATCATTGAATTGTACTGTGTATTGACCTTACTTACATTGTCATGGTAATCACTTATTGTTATTAACCTTAACTTAAGTTTAGAAACCTCAATTTAGTCTCTTCCTCTCTTCATCGTCGCTGTTGTAAATTTGATGTTTACTGAATTTCCTCTTGGAAAGGGGCCAGCTATATCGTGGTACCAAGTAGAGTCAAACGATGTTTGTGGTCTTAAAATTGACTTATATTTGACAAGAACTCTGGTTGTTTGATTTTGCTAGATGTACTGCAAGCCTATGGGCATATAAATATCAAAACAGAGAAAAACAGAGTAAATTGAAGGAATAAACTTTGTTTGTTGTAGGCTGCTTGTAGTTCTAATTTTTTCAGAGACAATTATAAAGACATAATTGTCTTAAGATTGATTAGTTGCTTTCTAATATCACAGTAAAATATAGGATCTTCATGCCTGTCAACCTAAAAATTTGGCGGTTAGATGTTTGCAGCCCATGTGCCAACTATTCAGTAGTTGCTTTCTGCCGTTCATATTTGTGTGCAAATTTCTGCCATGAGTACACCAAATTGAGAAGGTCGACAGTATAGTTCGTTAATCCATGACATTCGAAAAGTGATTTACAATAAAGACGTAAGAACCTGGCAAGGTGATCTTATTTGGAGATATGAGATTTAGGGGTGTTTAAAGTTGACAAAACCCGGGGTACGATGCAGTTCTGAACTTGATGGCCATTAGATAGTCGACATATTACTAAGCTATGTGATAACCACCCAGCTCTTACGTCACGAAATTAATAGGTATAAAAAACCGGGACAGCTCATTTTACGAAGTCTCGTCGGGATTTGACGAATCTTGTGCTTTAATGCACATTTGTCACTGACTTGAGCAAGAGAAATAATGCTTGTAATTCACGAGTGACTGGTTACTCTGCTGACGTGGGTAACAATGTTTTTCCATGAGCATTAAAGGCCAAGCCACAATATTGTTTGATTATGCCAGGAGTCAGATAGGCAACACTCTTCGTTTGAAATTGTAATTATATTTCATTTGCAACTTAAGTGATGTTATCCAACGGAAATCGGTATTTCTTTGGCTCAAATATATTTAAGATCATAGCAAGAATCAGTTTTTACGAATAATGACGTGTTTTTCATTCTATCATACAGTTACAGAACAGCTGTATTATTATCATTTAATCAGTGATCTAATTTAATGCACTATTTGAAGAGCCTGAACAAAAAAGACTTTATTATTAGCATTCATTTTAGTTCGTAGAATGGCCATCCATATACAAGAGATGACCAGCATCCCTTAATCTTCATAGTATACAATACGACGTAAATATATGGCATGATACTAAGAAAAGGATCGCGTCCAATACAAAATCATGGTCTTGCAGAGAACTACAATCATCAAAATTCAAACCTAGCCAAGTCTATGTTGTAGAAACGAAAAGGTTCCAAAGCCTATATCAAGTGTTTGAACTAATAGACATCAAATCAGGTCCAATAATCGTTATTATTCAAGGTAACTAAGAAATTTACCAGGTCCAAGGAACATATTGAAAATGACAAAGGCAATGGCGTCATCTTGAACCACAAAATAGTGGTGGTACCAGGTGTCCGGAATGGGTAAGCGTACCCTGCCAGCTAGCCGCACCCGTCAAGATTGACCTAAAGCGACAAATCCATTGTTATTTGGTGAATTCACCAAATTACTTTTGTGAGTCAAAATTTGGTATTCTGTCACTCATCATTTGAGTGACAGACAGGCCATATTTTGATACAACATCTCCGTATCTACCGTAGAACTTCTTAAATGATTTCACTTATCTACTTTCTGAGAAACTTTGCCTCACTAACTTTTGAGCTAATAGGCTGTGTCTAACTCGAAAGTCTTCATATGAATTGCATGCTCTAATGTATCTAAGGAGTTGTGAAATATACACACCATAAGCTGGAGATGATGGTATATTGCTCGACAAAAAGGGAAAGTTTATGATTTCAAAATTGAAATCGTCTCTTTTGTCATACAGCTTAGAATATAGTGTATTTTGTCTAATTTCAAACAATACGTCTAGGTATGAAGCCGAGTCCATTCTTTCAGTTGTTTCTTTTATTTATAAATCATCTGGGTAGATGTGTTGTAGATAATTGGAGAGACGAATAGATCGTCTGTTCAAATCATAGAAAATTCTTTCCTAAAAATCATGAAGTTTACAACATGCTCTCTAAAGGACACATAACAGAAAGAACAACGTGTCTCTTCATTATAAAGTAGTGAAAATTTACAAGGTAACACACCTGACCGGGCGCGGGATAAAAAACGGAACGAACCGAACTGGCAGTGAGTAAAACTCACATTAACCCTTTGAGCGCTGTTATTATTCCTCCATAAATTTTAGTGCAACATTTTACCAATTTCAATGAATTCTTCTATATATATTTTGATAATTTTAGACCAAACAGACATCACATTTGATTGGCTACGATTTTAATCAAACTTTTGGCAAATCTGAAAAAAATCGACAGGGTATATTTTTTATAAAGGTGACAAAAACTGTCTTTGGCTCCCAAAGGGTTAAATAGCAGTATTCTCATCATTTTGTGTTTTCTAATGGTACTACATTTTACTCACTGCTTCTTTGTCTTTTTGTGTCATTTTTTATTTGGCATAAATAATGAATTGGACAAAAAAGAAAAAATCGGTTTTGGTAATGAACACGTTGAGGCACAGAAATCAGAAGACTTTGTCGTTCGTAACATGCCGTACTTTGTATTTGAGATCTGCAAATTAGTAAAAGACGTGCTTAGATAATATGTGACAGCGTTTAAAGTTGGTATTCACCCGTGACGGGAATGTAATAACACTTAATAATTGTGGTTTGCAGATGCTGAAGCACCAGAGGTCACTTGTGGTAATATCACAACATCAGCTTTTCCGGGTGAAATAGTTACGATAAGCAATTACAGCACCATCATTGTAAGGGATAATGTGGACAAGCAAGGTGATATACTTGATAACTGCATACCTCCAGAGTACAGCGGTGGAATAGGTAATAAAGAGGTACTATGTACATTCACGGATAAAGCAAACAATGACGCTACTTGTAGCTTTTACATCATAGTGGAAGGTAGGTAGTTATATTAATGTATGTTTTTGTAAAATGTTTGATGAGCACCGTTGAGTAAACACTTTATGTATTACTGTGACATAATTTATGTATTTAGGAGATTGACAGTATCGTTAAAAGCTCGTGAATTATATAGTTCAGCTTTATTACAGAATGTGCGAATCAGTACGAATCAGTAATAACATTCTCAGCAACAACGTGAAGAAGTGATTTAAGTCTTTGTTGTGTTCTGAGTATGCTGCGTTGTTTACCGTCAGATCTCTGCCATCATTCAGTTAGAAGCTACAAACATAGTTGTCTAAAGTATACATAGTTCACTTGTTGAATGTGTTTGATCGAAACTTCTTATGGCACGATAGCAGCAGATAAGGTATAGAATTTTTGCCGAATCAGTGAAAGGAATTATAAGCATTCTGACATTTACAATTTGAATTACATTTTCCATATAAAGTTTTTCCTTAATATATTCAGAGAAACCCCTCGGAGAACTGTGTCCTGAGAGTATAGAGGCAAGATTAATTCCTCCCGACCACCAAATGCCCGTATTTTGGACAGCCCCGAATGTGTCAATGCTTGATGGCATAAGTGTGATTTCATCGTCCAAGCCAGGGGACAGCTTCAGTCGTTCAACATCCGTCAACTACGTATTCAAGGATAAAGATGACAATGAAATCCACCACTGTTCCCTTGATGTCGTTATTTACCGTTAGTTTCTGTCAAACTTTGACTTTGATTTCCCTGAAAAGTTACTTTCCACTGTTGCTTAAGTGTGTCCCGGATTCTGGTTTCTAGGATATTAAAAAGAATGTCATTATTTCCTATTCCTACTAAAAACCAAACATAACTAAGTGCATGTGAAAAAACCCAGAGTTTTACGGATGTTACCCAAGTCTGCCTTCCCAGATAATCAACAAGCTATAGTATTGCTTCAGAATGAAATAGAGACAAAGATCATAGTTCCATGTAAAATGACATGTTCGTCACCGAAAATATCAAGTTAGAAAAATAACAAGAAAGTTAACTTCATTACAGGTCCTTGCCTTGTGTTTGAACCACCTGTCGAGGAGTATACTGAACCAATCCTGTACATGTTACACAACGATTCTGGTTTCATTACTTGTGAGGACGGATTCAGACCTACAGCCAATGTTACCTTGATCTGCAAAGATGGAACATTTAACAACGAAATTCCCGATTGCATAGGTTGGTCAGATACAACTACTACAGTGTTGAAATACAAAGCAATTTTAGAGTAGCATTACAGTAGAATCTAGACATGCAATATTTCACTTCCCTAAGATACGCGTCTGATTTAATAAACTTGGACTGGATCCCGCATACTCTCTGCTATATTCGATTTGCAGTATTGGTCTTGAAGCACAGAATTTCGTTGAACGTCTACAGTATTGTTGTAGTACAAAAAGGGGGTGAACAAAATTCCTTGTAAATTAAAAGAAGGATGGGAATGCGGTTCACCTGGTCTTGCATGACTATAGCATGGTTAGACAAAAATGGAAACTGTTTCGCGTAGGGTATTATGCCGCTATGTTAGATGTGAAATTGAGAACGCATGTTTATTAGACTAAAATGTAGGCAATGCTCTTTGAAAATTTGAACATGGTTCGGTGACGCCATGTGCTTGATTTAGCTGTACCTATCGCAGAGGTTTTTTACTTCATATTACTCTAGTTAAACTGAAGGCCAGCTAGTGTGTTTATTTTTAGTCGTGTTGTTGATCGATTATCACTTTAAACAATGTTTAGATTATGGCTCTTGACTCTTTGACATCGCACGTATGTAGTATGTGCCGGTTTTTAAGTGGGCGTCTTGGTTAAGGTATTATGCACCTCGAAAACTAAAGCCTTAAACTTTTGCTCAAACTTTACTCACGGAATCTTTCAACAATTCTCTTTTAAAATCAAGAATAAAAATTGGGGGACACCGTGGAAATTGTGGTACTGGAGAAACAAATTACCAAAGATTTACCAATATTTGAAATTGAAAACTCTACGCAGACGAATAAAATTTTCGAAAAACCAAAAACTGTAAATTTTTTCTCACACCAAGAGCTTTAAAATGAACCCCACCCCCCAAGTAGTAGATAAGAAAAGAATGAGAAACGTTTGAGAGTCCAAACATCTGTCCCAAAGGCGCATTCTTCCTTAAGATTGTATTGTAAGAGTAATTGCGACCTGTTGTGTAAAAATCGTGTTATGTATCATCGCTTTGGTCTGCATTTATCCCCATGTCTAAAATTATAGTGTTGGAAGTGGTAGATATGGTGAATATGTCAGTCGGATAGTCAAGATATAAATTCGTTGCATGTTCGTTCACAGATTGGTCTGATCGTATTAATATAATCAAAAACATTTAGCCAGACAAATTATTTGTTGAGCATCTTCAAACATTTTCTATTTTCTCACAAATCAAATACAACTGGACTTAAATATGGCAATAACTTTTGTGCTGTTATTACAAATTTTTGAAAGTGTAAAAGGTGTCTGCTGCTCAATATTAATTGCTATGCTGGACTCAGTTTTATGACATACAAGATATATGCACAAAGCCTGGTCAGTTAATAATTTTCTCTGCCTTAGATATCGACGACTGCGCAGAGGAAACTGATAACTGTGACTTTGAGAACAGAAATGAAGTTTGCTTCAATAAACACGATGGCGGATACGAATGCAGATGTATACCCGATTATAAATTGGATGTCGCTTCTGCATCCTGCATTCCAGAAGTTTTAACAACGGAATGTAGTGGTAAGTACATTTTTCTAATTTCTCTAAAATTCACCTTACCCAGGACAAAAATCCCCATCCTTCACTTATAATGCAACATAGCACTTTATGTTCGGAGGAACATTGAATAAGTGTTCTGTTGATTTATAAGCACAGTAGTGGATGATTCGAAAATTGTCACTGCAGCCTCTATAATAGTAGCCTTTCCTTAGATCTAGTACCTAAAATACAAGATATATAAGATGTGTGTCAGTAATAGATGTTCGTGTCATTTTTCATTTTCATACCAATTCATGCACACCAATTACAGACTTTTTCACATTTGCAAATACATAATAATCATCGAGTCGGAGAATACGATGAAAACCGTCATGTTTCATTATTCACATCAATGACCGCATGTAAAAGCAATGTGAGGGCTTCCACCCCTTGTATATTTTCTAGTGTTCTTCTTTTGTCTTTTCTTCTGCGGGAAGTTTTTGTTATCCTAGCTCTCTGAAACAGCTGGATGCAACCTTTTTGATTTGCTGGGCTTATGGGCCTAATGACATCTCGTGCACCTTGCCCTGCAAAGGTTGTAGGTAATGTGGCCTGACTATTATATGTAGCAAGGTAGTCTATTCTGCCTAATTTGCATAAAACTTGACCGATACAAAACTTTTAAACTTACAGGTAATACTACTTAATTACCAAACTCCAAATTCCTAGGCACTTGATCTAATTCTTTTAAGAAGATTTTAAGTGACTTTTTAGTCCCCACCGACACCGTCCGGGGGGACTTAAAAGTTTGGTCATGTCCGTGCGTGCGTGCGTGCGTGCGTGTGTGCGTCCGTGCGTCCGTCCGTTCACGCAGATATCTCAGAGACGCCTGGAGCGATTTCGTTCAAACTTG
>LD344262.1:54789-81681 GCA_001465055.1 Ptychodera flava | reverse complement strand
TCGTGATTCCTCCAGCCCCCTCACCATTTTTTTTTGAACGCAGCCTTACTTGGCTCTTCCTACTTTACAAGCATCATTGAGCCCCTCTTGTATCATGTTGATATGGCCATCCTGCAAAACTGTTCCCCCGAGCATTGCATTTACTGCACATACAGTTCAGACTAACATGCATCCCAGTGCAATTTGCTCTTCATACAGAGAACATACTTCTGGCGATTTTTTACACCATTTCTGATTCTTTGTTTTTGTTTTTAGATTCATTGCTCCAGGACTAACGCGCCATTCACAGGAAGCAAAACCCTGTGCAGCACCACTTATGCCAGCAATCCAAAATACATTGGAGTTCCTTTTCTGCTACAACTTGTAAGTATGACACCTCCATGCTGTTCTGTACAGTGAACACTTTGTCCTGTAGCTAGGCAACCCAATTATGTGACAGTAAACACGTGCACCAGGATGTAAAACAGACTCATTTCAACAAGTCGTCACTTAATATGCGCATACTTGGAATGGAATCAATATCTGAGTGCAAGATGCGAGGTATAATGATATTCAAATATGCAGATTACATTAATGAGCATTGTTTCCGTATTAAAGTTCTATGCTAAAAACCCTTAATCAATGTTGAATTATTCATGTACCTCGGCTTTTGCATTGTATACAATATCTGCCCTATTAACTCTCCGTCTTCATTTCCTGAAGCACACAAATACATTTGCTGGTGTCTACGACCCTCCAGGAATGCTCGCCTGTGCAATAAGCCAGTCTTACCGTGAAGTCTGCATGGCTCGATGTCTACCTGCCAACGAACTCACTCACCGTTCATATAACATTTCAGTCAGCAGACCCATCTCTGTTTTTAATATATGTTACCACAAGCAGCATTATTGCAGCACTGAAAGCACACCAGTTACATCACTTCAGTTGCAAATCAGTGTGACTGCAGGAACTTTTTTCCTTCAGGCTTTTCAATGCAGTGGACTATAGACTTTTTCTTTTGTCATTCACTTAGCAGTATTGCAGTTTTCTATTAATTTCTCATAACTGCCTTTATATCTGTACATCAGTTTCCTCACATCATGCAGTTCACTGATGATAACATGCTGATTGCAGGACTTTGCTTTCCAGGAACTGACATTTCCTGCTACCATGGACTTTGCATTTCCAATGATGGCAACATGCTTTTGAAGAGACATTGCTTTGCGTGTACTGATATTCTTCTGCTTAACAGTGACTTTTGACTTTGCCTGTTTATTTCTTGCTTTACAGTGTTTATTTTCTTCAGTGCCAGAATCACCATGCATACTTGCACATGTCTGCTTCCCAGACTCATATCATATCACAATGATCACAGGGACTCCAATCACCTGCCATACACCATACATCTCCACTGGTGACAGACTCCCACAGGTTCATACATGTACAATGATGCCCTGGTTTCCAGGTCACATCTCTATACTCATGCATATTTCTATATAGGTTATGCCCCTACCTGTCTTAGTTCCCCGAGTCTCGTATCTCACCACCATGATCCCCTCAGTTTGATAAACGTCCATTTTGTCTCCATCTGTCTGACTTCCCCAGGCACCCCATGGTCCCTGTCAGTCACATGCTCTGCTACATACTCCATGCATGCATCATTGTATGTTCTGTTCTCCACCTGATTGACTTCCCAGGCTTGTATCATATCACCATGATCCCCTGGCCCTGAGATGTCTCTTCATACCCAGGCATGTTTTCACAGTCTCTTCTATTCTCCACTTGTCTGACTCCTCCCCGGGAATGTATTATATCACTGTTTCACAGTAATCCCCTTGGCCCATACCTTTCTATACCCCATACATGTTGTACTGTCCGTTCCATTTCCACCTATCTAACCCTTCCCCAGGCTCGTATCATATCATCACCTTCCTCTACCTGTAGATTTGTCACTGTCCGTTCCATTCTCCACCTGTCTGGCCCGGGCCCCTAGGCTCTTACCAATATCATGCATGTTTCACTGTTTGTTCTGTTCTCCACCTGTCTGAATCCTCCAAGGCTCATATTATGATTTGATGCAAGTAAACAGCAAACGAACGAAAATGGCAACAATGAATGCAATTTCTGTGTTCAGCGACTATGCAAGCAACAAATTTGGATGCGCCACCGAGGAGATCAGCAAACTGAAGCGGCAACCCTAGACTCGGCACTGACAACATTTTACGCTGAGGACCGGACTCAGAAGGCGAACTGGACTCGAAGAAGTCTTTGTGTTTTTGTTTCTTTGCATGTTTGCTTGTTCTGTGTAATAAAAATAATAACATATGAGAGCTTGGGCAATATCACGATTTTTTGCCTGCCCTTGGGCTGGTGGTCATGATCGAAATACTGATGATGTCCTCGCCTACGGCTCGGGCATCATTAGTATTTCGATAATGACCACCATCCCTTGGGCAGGCAATAAATCGTGATATTGCCCTCGCTCTCATGTGTTATTATTTAACTAGCACATAGCTACCACATTTTCAGTGTTATTCAAGCAAATTGTAACGTCACGGAAACAATTTCTTTGATGTGTTACTGTCAGTCGTTGCTATAGTTGTTAGCGAGTTGTCAATCATTGTACAATACAGAGGTATCTGCAAATACTTGCTGTTGTTGTTGATTTATTCTTGAGTAATAAATATTGTTGTTGGCGGAACTGTTATGCCAACTGATATAATTGTGAGATAGCTTTCTATTGTACATTTAGATGTAAATACCACCTATCTGAGCGAACTATCGCGACCAGGTTAAGAGGTCTCATTGGAACGAAAGTGAGGAACATTTTAATTGTCAGATTAGGCACAGACTTTCATGCCGTTTGACAATATACTTTCTTATAGTCACGCCTAGCACAACTCAAACGAATTTTTGTCAACTCTCAGGTGTGACATATAAATGGCACCCAACGTACGGCATATAACTAACGAAAGGTTGTGCCCAGTATCCAGATCAGGTGGTAAACAGTTGACAAATGAATTATTTCACCAGTTTGTCTGTTGTTAAGAATATCAACATTTCATGGCATTATCAAGTGTATAGTGTTACATAAGTTTCAAAGCGATTTACTGTAAGTTGCCTGCTCTGCATGTCGCTGTGCGTGTGGCTTGTATTTGCAACTGCGATTTGCACAACGACTAGAATGGCATCTGATGAAATAACCCCTCGTTCGTTTGGCAATTGGCTTGCCGGGGAGTGAGGCGCTTGCCTGGAGTGTCGTCTGTCCCATCAGTAGATACAGCAGTTGGAAGGAAAGCTAGTGAGCCACAAGACTTTACCCAAACAAATATGGAGAGAGAGATTTCACTCAGGCTAGAGCAAGAGAAACAAAGATGGAGAGCTGAAGAGAGTGCACGCTTAAACCAGGCGAAGGAGCAATGGTTGTCGGATGAAAGACAAGCAAGAGAGGCTTGGAAGGTAGCCGTGCGGGCAGAAGAGAATGAGAAAAATGTCCAATTTCAGAAAGACGTACCGGTATATCTGTGTTGAAACAGTTTCCATGGGAAGGATGGTGTTGCAACCATTGAATTATGTGCTGTTATTCTCTGTTACACTGATTATGGAAGAATGTTCAATGTGGTAAATTTGTGACTTCTGTTTCTCAAAGCGGGTAAATAACAACTTGATTTAGTGAAAACTGTGTACCGGTATGCATAGAACAATACAGTTTGTGATGGAGGTCCATTTACCACTTAACTGTGTAGTACCGCTTTGAGTGTCAGTATGTCAGTGAAAGGCCTGATTTTCTGATCATTTTCTGCATGTCCTTGCATATTCATCTCAGATCACAGAAAGGCAAGAAAACCTTCCGTATCAAATTTTCAGAGCTTTTGTTGCTGAGTGTTGTGGTTGAGTCATACGACTGTTTTCACTGACAGGCTATCGATATACAAACACTATGACTGAGTGATGTAGTTGAATTTAAGGCTTGCATTCACTGACATTGACTGTTGGTATACAGGCAGTGTTGCTGAGTATTATGTTCGGTTGTAGGACTGCATTCACCGACTGTTGGCATACGGGCAGTGTGAATGAGTGTTGTGGTTGGGTTGTAGGACTGCACAAACAGACTGGTAATACAGGCAGTGTGACTGTTGTATGGTTAGGTTGTAGGACTGCATTCACTGACTGTTGGCATAGAGGCAGTGTGACTGAGTGTTGTTGTAGGGTTATAGAACTGCATTCACGAACTGTTGGTATACAGGCAGTGTGACTGGGTGTTGTGGTTGGGTTATAGGACTGCATTCACTGACTGTTGGTATACAGGCAGTGTGACTGAGTGTTGTGGATGGATAGCTGGACTGCATTCACGGACTGTTGGTATACAGGCAGTGTGATTGTTTTTTATTGATTGTTAGTCTTTTATTGTTGTGCACAGTTTATACCAATGATCATTGGACAGTCTGACAACTGTGTATGAGGGAAGAATAATGTTCTAACTTTGTATTCTTGAAAAACTTTTATTTCACAATTTTTACACCTAAAAGGAAGTACAGAGGTCATTTAAGGGGCAAAGAAATAAACACCATTTTGTTGAGGTGACCTTTCTGTAGCTTGTATATTTGACATTGTTTTTGGGATGGGTTGTGCGGAGAATGATGAACTTTGGAACAATCATGGAAGCAAAGCCTTTCATAGAAAAAACAATTAAATTGTGTCTCAGTTGGCAGCAAAGATGATTAATGGTCAATGAGTATGATTGTTGTGAGTTTTGTGTCCTTTTTAGAATAACAAACAGTGTATATACATGTCAAAATATAGTCAGCTTTAAATGGATTAAAATCAGCTGGTTGGTTTTTGTTGTAAATCATGGTTTGTATTAACAAAATGTATACACAAAACATTTGTCAGTTTATACATGCAGCTGTTCTTTTTAGTTATTCTTTGTGTCTCTGACAAATGTTAACTCCTGTTTACAGATCGCTGTCTTTCAAATTAGAGCTTTTGTGAGTGTTTTATCTGCAATTAGAATCCCTTATGTTCATGTAAATATTATCAAACTTGTTAGGTTGATCAATTCTCAGAGTTTTTTCAAAAGTTACTGCTTTATCAACAGGTGTCACTTATTTAGCAGTACAAGTAAAAATCAAAGATACATGCACTTTTGGTATAAAACTGTTTAATGGGATAACCAAGGTCCCATGCATGGTGTATGCCTGTCTGTGTTCCTGTCTATCTGTCTGTGTGCCTGTGTGTCCATTACAAAAATCCATTGAGACCATGAATTTTGTATGATGGTAAATAATTTTATTTTTAATGCATTACTATCAGTTAACTGACACAAATTTGTCTGTCTTTTCTTTATACAGATGGCACAAGATGCTGTCCATAGGATGCTTCCTGTTCATCTGCCATTTGTTGCTATTACGTAGATAGGTATAAGATATATTGAGGTAGTCAGTTGTATCAGCCTATTCATCAGGCTGTTAATAAGACAGCATCCGGATACAAGTGGAAGCTGTGTGTTCCTCATATCCAGAGAATGGAACCCTAAACAGATGTACGTGCTGAATATAAAGTTTCACCAATGGATTTAGTTTGCAGCATGACAAGAAAAGAAACCGAACTCCAGTATTATCCATTAAGAAGTGATTCTAAAAGCTCAGACAAAACAGGAGTTTCATGAAGACATTCATTTGTTAAAGGGGCAATTTTCAATCCCTGATTCTGGCATTAGTAAGTTCACCTCCTGGACAACGACTTGGTTAGTTACAATGTTTAATTTGCCTTAACATTGCCTGTATTTGCCAGGTTAAAAGTTGAACTGTCACGCTTTGACATGGTGTTGCCCAGAAACTGAAATGACTCCTGGCGGATGTGAAGAGGGCCGGACTGTGTAATCTGGCTTAGACCTACCAGACTTCAAACTACAGTGCTCGGAAGTTGTGATGTAGACCCTATGTGAGAGCAAGCCAGAGCTGAAAAGAGATTTCAGGCTTAGCTCTGATACAACGTTGTGTCTCATGACCGAGAAACTCAAATGATAATCACTATACAGTTAATTTGTATGAACCAACTTTTCATGTTAAGACACAAATCAAGGAAAATCAGAAAGATTTCAAATGTAAACTTACACAACAGTGTCTCAATTTTTCGGCTACAATGGTGTGTTGCCGATAGTGGTTGATATGGTTGATATGGTTGATACTGTCACTACTCGATGTCTGAAGCACTTTCCCGGGCTGCTACTACTACCGTACACGGGGTCTGGGCCTATGCTGCATGCTGCAAGTCAAAGTCTGTCCAGTCAGATTCCTGACTTTTAGAATCCATTTAGAGGCAAGGTGTGATGTTTTGCTGTTTTCCACACATTGGGAGAGTTTTGGATTGGGAGAGTAACTTTAATGTTCAACATTAAGGGTTTTTAGCTACTATAGACTATAGTCTATAGAAGCTATTGGGATGGGTATCCGTCCGGCGTCCGTCGTCAGTCTGTATGTATGTATGTATGTATGTATGTATGTATGTATGTATGTATGTATGTATGTATGTATGTATGTATGTACGGTATGTATGTCCATTTGTGAGGCGTCCGTCCACTCAAATATCTTGAGAACCGCAGTACTTACTGATTTGATATTTGTTGTGTAGATGAAAAATATGATTTTGAGAAACTATTTTTTGTAATTTGTTGATATTGATGAAAATAGGCAAATTAATGCCAAAAAAGGTGTTTTTGGTAAAAAATCTTCTTCTTCATAACCTCTGGTCAGACAGCTTTGTTATTTGGTATACAGGTCCCTAGGGATAACCCAACTTAGATTTGTTCAAATTGTGATGAAATATGCAAATGTGTATTTTTAAGGAATTTTTTTGTCATTTTTGGTCAAAGTTTGACTTACATTGTATGTAATTCTTGTACTGTATAAACCCTATCAATTCACCCAGAAAAAAATAATTAATATGATTTTAAATAATTGAATTAATTAGGAAATCATCAAAACCAAAATAATTTTAGTGTGGAATTATCAGAAAGTTCAACTTTTTTTGACAGTTCATAGTGAATTGAGGATTAAAACATGTAAAGGCAACTTTCCTGAATCCCAACTTTGATATATTCTGAACCACCATTTTATATTTTAACTAAAAGAAATTGCTCATAATAGTTTGTCATGATAGGGTGGTCAAATAAATAGAGATAGAGAAAGTTCTAATTTCCATCTATGGTTGACTTGGTAAGGATAAAATAAGATTACTTTTTGAGGAAAAAAATAGAGTGGTCAATTAAAAGAGTGGTCAAAGTGATAGGGTTTTTATGGTAAAGCTGGTCTGCAAGATTCGTCATGTGCTATTTATAGCAATTATGCAATCTGTGTCAACAGTGCAATGAAAGTGTAACATGATTCCTTATAATGCTTTTGATGACCTTGAACTTCTTAAGTTTCAAACATTTGTCTCTTCTGTGTGCTTTCTCTGAGTACGTACAGTCTTAGCTTATTCAACAGAACTTACTTACAATGTTAATTTGAAAGTTAAAATGTGCTTGGTTAATGGGATAAAAATACTGATATAAAAAGATAACCAGCTCAAGATTCTTTATAACCTGACAGATATGCTGTTTTTTTATGACATAAATCTTGATTTAAGCAAGTCTTGTGTACTTTAATTAGAATGTAATTAACTCTCGTTTATTTGCTATTATAGACTAATATAGTCTGATGAAATATGCAAATCTGTATTTTTACGGAATTTTTTTCGATTTTTCAATTTTTTGGTCAGGCCATCCTGAAATGAGCTATCAAAGATATCCACCTTCTTCATCAATACATGTGTCACAAAAGGTTATTCTCTACATAACACAGCAGAGCTCTGTCAACTGTTGAGTCGCTTGTTTTTTCAAAACCGCTGGTCAGACAGCTTTAATATTTGGTTTACATGTCCCTAGGATGACCTTAGTGAGATAATTTCATACAGTCAGGAAATACTTAATTTTGTATCCATGTCTATAGTAGCTTTAGGGACTTTGGCCCTATGTTTTATTGTTTCGGGTCATGTATGAACATTTGCTGCAAAACATTGCACAATTTCCCTCGAAGCCAATCATGTGAGTTGTACATGCATCACATTGTCTCACACAGTGAGTCGAGGAGGTAAAATAAAAACACTGTCATTTCTGTGATAACTATTGTATAAGATGGACAGACGGGAGGGACACTTTGAATTTCATGATAAAATCAATTTACATCTTTTTAAAACCAATTCGGATTCTTTGTCTTTGATCTGCACTTCGGAAATATGAATCAAGTGTATCATCAAACACGTTAAAACACGTCCACACTTAGCACACATTTTTAGCTCACATTTGGTATACCAATGTGAGGTAATCGTATAAGCTGAATCAGTTCATTTGCATGCCATTTGCACGTCTATATGTATGTATGTACGTATGAATGTATGTATGTATGTATGTATGTATGTATGTCCGTCCACATCAAAAACAGCTAAACCGCAGTACCTACTGTCTTAGTATTTGGTGTACAGGTGCACCTAGGGGTGGAGATGTGAATCTGTTCAAATGAACATGTCAGTGCCAAAAATATGCAAATGAGGGAGAAAAGGAAAAACCCTGCAAATTGCTAAAACTCTGTAACCGTTGGTCAGATAGGCTTGAAACTTGGTGTACAGGTTCCCTTAGGCATTCTAAAGTAGGTGTTTATAATTTGGGATGAAATTTGCAGGTATCTATTTTTAGGGTAATTTTTTCAGTTTTTAGTAAAAAAATGTTTTTCTCTGAAACCACTCATCTGATTGCTTTGAAAGTTGGTATACATGTTCCTCAGGATGACCTCAGTTAAGTGTATACAAATTAAATTGAAATTTTAATATTTGTAATTTTGGGGCAATTTTCCAAATTTTTGGTCAAAAATATATTTATTTAAAAATTACTAATCTGATAGCTTTGATATTTGGTATACAGGTTCGTTCCTAAGGTTGACAAAAATCAGTTTAATTAATATCATGAAGATATCTTGAATTTTGTATTTTTGCTGAATTTTTTGGTTACATTTCACATTTTAAGTAAAATTGCTTCTTCACTGAAACCGCTAGCCCAATTGCTCTTAAATTTGGATTGGATGTTTGCAATGGTCTTACCCTTCTTATTGTTGAAATTACGACAAAATTGAAAATATTACTGTTTTGGGGCAATTTTTGTCATTTTTGGTCAAAAAATCTTAAAAAATATATTCTTTTTAAAGCCCCTGGACAGACAGCTTTTATATTTGGTGTACAGATGTCCAGAGATTACAATAGTTTGATATGTGGAAATTGTCCTGAAATATACAAATTTGTATTTTTAAGACAATTTTGTCAAGAGTTGTCAAGAAAACTTGTTCTCAAAATTACTTGTCTGATAGCTTTGTAATTTGGTACAAAAGCAGGGATCACTTTGGGGCACAATAACGCAATATTTATGCTAAAAAATCTGAAAAATCGCATTCAGAAAAATCAATTGGGCAAAAAAGTCGCGCCGATAATGCAAATGGCGCGTACGTTATACATTTACGCGATCTAAATTCTTCGGTAATATTTGGCAGGTTTTCAGTAAGCTACTCATTGAGTTGCTGTAGAGAGCGCTATACCAAGACCCTGTTGCAGAGTTACCCGTTTCAAACAGCGTTTGTGATTGGTTGCCAACAGGATGTTTTGCGTTCATTGACAAATCATTGGAGTCGATACAGCAAGTATGGCTAGTTTTCAATCGGGTTCGAACCCACAACATGCGGCATCAGTCGCCTAGCGGAGAGGCCACAGAGAGAACTGCTCAGCTAAATCTCCACTTCAAAAGAAGAGTGGTTCAATAGCCGAGTATCATTGCTGATGTACAGCGTGTTGTCGTCACTCAAAATGGCGCTTTCGAAGGAATTCGTAATTTGTAATTAGTAATCGGACTGATATCGCAGTAATCTAATCGGACGTCATATTTGGAATATGATTATAGGGGCTAAATACTGATATTTTTAAACTTCGAACCCCGATTTATCAATTTCGATGTGTTTAGAAAACTATATGGAAATATTTTGTGATAATTAGTTACATTTAATCCATGGACGACACAACTATATTTCGACGTGTATAGCGCTTAGATATCGGACACGGGCGGTCTGTGTGTGTTGCGTTCGCCACCTTGTATTGTACGGTGTGGCTAACTTTGCCAAGTTTGTAGCCCGAAATAGCTTCTACCGAAAAAAACTATCCAAAACGGGATGGCAGCGTCACCTGACTTAATTTGACTTTTAAAACGCTATCAATACGGAGCGAAGTGAGTACAACGAACAGCATGTCATTAAATGTCCGAAAACTGTGGTTGTCCGAAAATTGTCACACTGAGTGTATTGTTATGCAAATTAACCAATATTCAGAAAATCACGGACATCCCACCGACTTTGAAATTCTCCCACTGTTTTTTTTCATGTGGGATTTTATCTCATGCAGCTCTTGAGCCAGGGTTATCCCTGAAAAGTCCCAAGGGATCCTGACGAAAAATTTGGATAGATGTGGTAATTCCCCCCCCCCCACCCCTCACCCCACAGTGGAAGGCATTTCACTATCTGTAACTGATTTAAGTGCTGTTTACATACGAATGATAGCACTCATAGCATTAATTAAAACATCCCTAAGGTTATACATTTCCTGCCAGCTGGTCTTATGTAAGGGGTGGAACATTTTATATTCAGGAGGGGTAAGGGAATAGAAGATTGATGAGGTAGCGTTACTTTTTACCAGATCCCTTGTACATTTTTTCCCACTCTTTATTTTTTCCCCACTCTCCCACCTTTTTTTTTGTCAAGCTTCTCTGGCTAATTTTGTTTGTTGACATTTGCTTATGTATGTAGGATCTGCTTGTCCCATTGCTAAAGAAGTAGATATGCATGTTCCAAAAGATGACCTCCAGTACCTAAGTATCAGACCTTATTTTCTTTTGTCATTCTTGTTTTTCTGGTTTAAATATTTCTTGAATTTACCAATTCAAACCGAATGTAAGCACACTGTCCTTGACGTTTTTTTTTTAAAGTTAGTCAAGTGAAAAGTTACTAAATTGGCGAATCCAAAATATAGCTTTTAGAGGTATCAGTGAGATTCATGTTCATAGTCACCTGATGATCGTGCAACATACACTGACAGTGATTCTGTGGAAGATTTTCAAAAGGCCGTATCTGATATTATTGAGAGGGATATGCTTGACCTGTCTGGTCTTAAACTTTTGTCGCTGATGTGCGATGAGGGCGCAGATGTTGCTTGTGACCAGCTCCTTGTAATTTACATACAATTCATGAAGGATGGACAAACAGAAAACCACTTCTTCAGATACGGCTAGTTTTCAATCGGATTTGAACCCACAACATATGGCATCAGTCGCCTAGCTGAGAGGCCGCAGACAGAACCGCTCGGCTAAATCTCCTCTCCCAAAAAAGAGTGGTTCAATAGCCAGCTAAGTTGTTACATTTTTCTGACTGAGACCGCTCAACACGTTGTAGAGTTCGTGAAGCACTCACGCACGCACGCTCACTATCATACATCGCACATACACACTTTATCGAAGCGAAGAAACGAATTTCATCGCTTTAACTGGGCGAACGATAACCTCGGGGACAATTCTGTCCACCAGCAGTGTTACCAACCCAGGGTAGAAAATACGGATAGTTTCCAATCGGATTCGAACCCACAACATACGGCATCAGTCGCCTAGCTGAGAGGCCACTGACAGAACCGCTCGGCTAAATCTCCACTCCCAAAAAAGAGTGGTTCAATAGCCGGCTAAGTTGTTACATTTTTCAGAGTTAGTTTGCTGACAGCATGCTACAGCTGAGAACTAGTGTGAAGTAGTTAAAACACTTTAGTCGTAAAACCCATCTTGCACTTGATGACTATGAGGCAGAGGCAATGGATCTTTCAAAGAGAATTAACATCTCGAATTTATACTGTAAATAATGCAATACTTGTGATATAGAAGTCACATCAGTGTGAAGCACTCAGGAAATTAAGTTTGTTGTGAAGGTTAATAAGAAAGCAGTTTGTGCCATAAAAGTTGTTGTTTACTTGTTTTTCCATTTTTTTTGCTACAGGACTGTAACAGATTATAGGACCCGCCTGAGTATATTATTTGTGAAAGTCACTAAGTATTCAACTGTCAGTCGGCCAAAATCAAAAATGCCGAATACATGTAAATTTGGATGGCTAGTTCTGGCTAATCAATTTTGGTGTCAATTAGCCAGAATGGCTAATAGGTACATTCAGCCAGAGGAAACACTGATTGAATGTCTTGGAAAGTAAGGTTCATTGGTCATAGTTAGGTTTTGCCAGGCTTAAGGTCTGGTGAGCAAGACACACAGCTTCCTTAATAACCTCTCGTAAATCTATCGGTGAGATATATTATGACTTAGCAAAGGGGGTTTGCAGCATCCTGAAGACAACATGGTTTCACTTGTTTGATTGAAAATGGAAGCCGCCACGCTCATGAGTGCCAGTCGTTACTCCATGTGATCTTGTATGGGTGCCTCAGCCTTGTTTTGCCATGTTCCTGCTCCTTCAGCTGGCTGAGCGGCTGCTTCACTTCTTCTTTGTCATGCTCCATCCCATATTCTTTGATGATGCTCTCATTGTCGATGAACATGCACTCAAACTTCCAACTATAGGCCCCGTCAGCAGGCTCATTAGGTTCTCTATCGTGTCACAATAGGTGAGTCCTGTTTTGATATGTTGAAGGGAGGCTCTACCTACAAACAGCCATCCATTTCTCCTTCCTCCTTTGTGAACTGAGTGCACCTATACCTAGAAGAGGATACTGCTAGTATGGTATTGTTCCAATGAAATCTGCATGCCTGCTAGTATGTAGACTTGTGTCAGCAACCTGTCATCGCAATCTGTTGTGGCTGTGTTTTTTGTAGTCTTATTTCCAGCTGCACCTCTTCCTACGTGTTAATCACTCTCAGCCCATTGCCATGGAACTTTTCATGCTTAAAGCCTCTAAAGTCCACAAAAAGGCAGAACTTGTTCTTCAAAAATTGGCCTCAGAAACATTGATGTCCTGGTCTTCAACACTGTCTGCAAAGTACCGGCGGACTTCTTTCCAGAAATATTGGGGTGCATGTTGTGCCCCTTGACTTTGTTTGAGATTCCTTCTATTATCATGCACACTTACACATTCAGTGCCTTGATTCAGGAACATCTACCGTCTAGTTGGTCTTGTTCCTTGGCCCTTGTAAACAGAATTAGCAACCCATTCACACTTCGACAGTTAACATTGACATTTCCATTGATGATGGTGTCACTTTCTGTGAAGGAGGTTGTGTTGAAAAGATGGACATATACTTTTACAAGAAGCTCTTGGCGCTGTTAGTAGCCAGCAACATGTCAGGTCAAGCCATTGTCTTTGATAATTTCGTACTAGATCCATCTGGATGTTTACTAGTGGGTACCCCTATCAGTGGCGACCTCCGACTCTCTGTTGAGAAGCTGGCATCAGTGTGATTTCCCACTCAATGAGGCTGCAGAGCATGTTGGGGTAAGCGGTGCCATGGCCACTCATAAGTGGATGTCAGAGCTTGATGGCATACTTCTGATAAACACCATACAAGCAGTTGTCCTTGTCTCAGGGGTTGTCATCACCTGCACAGCTTCTCAACTTTCTCAGGCCTGAGGCCTTGATGCTGCCCGCCATATCCTTTCTGGTTTTCTTATGTTTGTTAAGATCTCTGTATGTATCGGTTGTGTGGTATTGTCACAAATCAAGCAGAATTTTACCTTTAACATTGAGGACCACCCTGCTGACTATGTTTTTGGCCACATTCTGTACCACAATGTTGTTTGCATGGCCTTTTATCTCCTGGTCAAACACTGGTCGAAAGAATTGGCATGAGCATGACACCAGATTCCAAAGTTAGGCACTTGATATAGTGTCTTGCCAGGCTGCACATGGCTGGGATCATGAGTGATCACATGAGTCCTTGTTGCTTCTGATCGTTGTGGAATTTTGTGGCTTTGCCCAGGGTCAGAGAATTGTTGTCTGATATTTATTGCATATAATATACATGATAAAATGGCAGACGAAAACGCCGAATTATCAGGACGTGTATCAGAATGATCCCAATGAGACGGAGGAGGAATAGACTGTTTTTTTTGAGAGAGGAACCCACAATAAGGCCGCTAATGAGGTAATAAGACTGACATTACAGCATGTAGAGCTTAAACTAAGAGGCAGTTGACACTTACACCCAGCAAATGGCCATCAACAAAGCAGGTGTAGAACTCTTGAGGCTCGATGCAAGGGTTAGAGATTGAAAACTGTACTACAAGGGCTTGAAGTTGACATTCAAAGGAGGAAGGAAACAATACACAAATTTTTAGCTCCGCTGTCAGCGACGCGGAGCTTATCAAATAGGCTGATTTTCTGTCGTCGTCCGTTGTTGTCGTCGTCCGTCATCATCCGTCAACAATTGCCTTCTTCTCTGGAACCGCAAGTCCTATTGCTTTGAAATTTGATATGCAGTTCACTTGGGGTGACGTCATTTAAGTTTGTCCAAATCGTGGTGAAACTTGCATATTTGTATTTTTGGGACATTTTTTGGTGTTTTTGGTAAAAAAATGTTCTTATCTGAAACCTCTTGTCCGATTGCTTTGAAATTTGATATGCAGTTTACTTAGGGTGACTTCAGTCAGATTTGTTCAAATCGTGGTGAAATTTGCATATTTGTATTTTTGGGACATTTTTTGGTGTTTTTGGTAAAAAAATTTTCTTATCTGAAACCTCTTGTCCGATTGCTTTGAAATTTGATATGCAGTTTACTTAGGATGACTTCAGTCAGATTTGTTCAAATCGTGGTGAAATTTGCATATTTGTATTTTAAGGCAATTTTTGTCGTTTGTGGTAAAAAAATCTTTAAAAATCTTCTTCTTCAAAACTACCTGTCAGATAGCTTTGATATTTGGTACATATGTCCCTAGGGATGATCTATTTCAGATTTGTTCAAATTGTGCAGAAATATGTAAATTTGCATTTTTTAGGGCAATTTTTGCCATTTTTGATCAAAAAATGTATTTCTCAAAAAGTACTGGTCTGATAGTTTTGAAATTTGGTATACAGGTTTCTATAGATGAACAAAGTAATATATATTGAATTTCTGATGAAATCTGTAATTTTGTATTTTGGGGGCAATTTTTGCCATTTTTGGTCAAAAACTGTGTATTTCCAACACTACTCATCTGGTAGCTTTGAAATTTGGTATACAGGTTCCTACAGATGAACTAAATGATATTTATTGAAATTATGATGAAATCTGCAATTTTGTATTTTCGCGGCAAGTTTTTTGCATTTGTGGTCAAAAAATGTGTATTTCCAAAACTACTCATCTGATAGCTTTGCAAATTGGTATACAGGTTTCCACAGATCACCTTAATGATATTTATTGAAATTATGATGAAATCTGCAATTTTGTAATTTTGGGGCAATTTTTGCCATTTTTGGTCAAAAAATGTGTTTATCAAAAAGTACTGGTCTAACAGCTTTGAAATTTGATATACAGGTTTCTTTAGATGAACTAAATTTGATCTTTTGAAATTATGATGAAATCTGCAATTTTTATTTTTGGGGGCAATTGTTGCCATTTTTGGTCAGAAAATTTTATTCTCACAAAACTACTCATCAGATAGCTTTGGTTGACATGTTCTTCGGGATGATCCGATGTGATATATTCACAGTATGATGAAATCTTCAATGTGTATTTTTGCAGCTTATTTTAGCCACTTTTTTCTGGCCACTGCATTGAGCTATCAAAGATTTCCACCATCTTCATCAACATGTGTCAAAAATAGTTATTCTCTACATAAACACAGCGAAGCTATATTGGCCGCTAGGTCGCTTGTTCATTGAAGAGACAAAAGGGCGGCACAGAATTTATAAGCGACATGTCCTGGGAGAAGCCCATGCCCATAAGGGTGAAGTTCCAGCTGCACATGATGATGAATTAGTTGAGTTCTTAGATGATGCCCATGAAAGGCAACTCCACAATCTTGAATCGGGAGCCAATAGTCTCAACCCTGAGTTCATTGTCGGTTGTAAGATTATTACCTTACCCAGCTCAGAGAGGATGCCAGCGGCAATGCAGAAAAGAAACAGCCAATCAAGGACAGGATTGCTGAATGGAACGGCTTAACCCCGAATACGTAGCTTACAAAGACAAATAAACCCTTGCAAACAAATATCAAGCTGAGCTGTATGCCAAAAGACAAAATATAAAGCCAAGGCCCCTCTGGTGAACGCCCTTAGCTGACACTTAAGATCCAAACTAACGAAAAATCTGCAATAACGTGCACACTGGGGTGCTTCATGGTGAGTATGCAGAAAGGGTTCCTGGGGCACCGGAGACCGAACACTCTCAGACTTTGTAAAATGATTGTTGTGTTCTCCTGGCTCACTTTGACAGTCCTAGTCTTGTGCTACACAAAACGTATGATCAATTGTCCTGCAGCCCAGCCGCGGCAGAGGCAGTAGGCCACAGGGGCCCTCCTCGTGCTGCTCCACAGCATTCTCCTTACAAAATGGAAGAATTTATGCACCTTTGATATGCCTGTGAGGCAGCTGGAAAATTCCACCTTTCAATTTTTATATTAACATGTTTATGTTGCGATGGACACCAAGACCTTTGTCACCACTTTGTACGACAGAGCTTTATTGGCAGGGGTGATCATTCTCTACCTGATGGGCACAGAAAAAATACCGAAGACAGAGACCGGCGACCCTTGGAAACCTACCTAGAACAGAGTCCTCAAGATTTGGGGCATTGCAGCAGCTGTTGCAATGAAGACTTGCTTGAGCAGAAAAACATTCCAAATGACCTCACTCCTTGAGTGCAAAGTATGGCAGCGGCTGTTGGGATGCAGCATTTTGTGGTGATTCTCAACATAACCACCTTCACCGGTGGCAGTGTGCTTGCCCAGAAACTGTTGAGGAGGAAGCCTTCAACGTGGCAGCCTCATGGTGGTTCTCCTTTGACTTAGGCTAGTCACTTGCTAGCAGCTGGTCTGTTGTGTTTGGAGACATTGGACCTGGATGCTGGCAGTGGCCATCCAGACAGGCTCCCTTGGACGAAATCGCAAAAGTATACCCAGGTATTGATGTTTCCATAGGACAGCATGCTGGCCCTCAGGTTGGCCTGGCCTAAGGGGAATTTCCCCATTGTACCAACCAGGGTGCCACTTTTGCGCATTTTCAAGAGTCAATCTCACAGAAACACTTGCATATTTTATTTTAAGACCTAACCATCAATAGACTTATTCAAACCTATCTTGGAGTCTTATTTTCACTGTGCAAGCTTTGCTTAGAATTGGTAACAATTTTGACAAACCTTCCCGAAGTCTTCCCATTGCCACCTGAAGCTCATCAATTTCCCCTGTGTGTGTTGAGTACATGGCTTTCAGCTTAGTAAGTCTTGAGGTTTGCCATTCTAGCAGCTCTTCTAGTTTTTCTCTCCCAGTTGGCACTTTGATAGAAGACTTCATATCCATGAATTCTTTTGACATGGCAGCAGTTTCTCGTTCATAGATGTCTCGCTCACGGACAAGATCAGAGAGTAAACCACGTCGTTTGAATATCTTATCGACAGACTGCACTCTTGAAACGTCATTTTGCATTTCCACAGTTTTCTTCTCAGAGATGAGCTGCACTTTTCTCTCTTTCAGTGTATTGAGGTCTCTCTTCTCATTTGACACGCTCCTCTCAGTTGACAAGCGCAACTCTGCAATACAAGAAATATTTAGCTTTGAATATGTCTGTGAAAAAATCATCAGTACTGCAAATAATTTTACAAAGGATTTATCTTCTGCTACTTTTAATTGTCCGTACCCTAACCTTGCGTAGATTATCAGAAATCATTTCTGATCAGTAAGTACACATACCTGTGAAAGCATAGTATTCAGAGTTATTTAGTTAGAATATCTACTAATAAATTTTCGAAGCAAATGCAGTGACACGATCGAAGCAGTAATTCTCATTCTTTGAGATACCATGGCTTTTGAAAATATGACACAAGTTTACAACCTTTGCGAGCACGAAAAATTCCATTCTATGACACACATAGTACGGTCAGTGCATGTTCGTGGCCACAATGTTGCTGTCACCGGTCTCTGCCGGTGTCAACTCGTCAATCCTGATCTTGGTCGTCAATGTTTTTGACTTTGATATTTGCAGTGGTACATATCTTGGCCGTAGATACAACCTAATTTTGTTATATGATGGAAATACTGTTCTGTTGTTAGTGGTGTCTGAGTAAACTTTCGAAATACATCGGATTCCACAGCGCTGCTCCATAAGACTACAGCTTAACAGCCTATGTCTTTGCTACAGCCTTACTCTGCAGGTTTGATTCCGAGCAAGAATTCCATGAATAATGTAGGCCAAGAAATTAAAGGATGTTGATACACGGAGATGGAATTCACATACAGATGCCTGGCAGCATTGCGCAGGTTTTCTATTTGTAAAAGTGTACATGTCTATATACCATTTATAAACTACAAAAAATTTACCCTACCTTTCTCGTTCAAGAAATCAAGACAACTACTATAGTCGGCATAATCAATGAGTGTCTCCAGTGACAAACAACGCGCACCGATGTCATCCATCAAATCGAGGGTAAGGAATGTGTCATCAGCCATTCTATCCAATCGACCACTTCCATATGACGCCCACAGAGCCTTTGCTGCAGCTGAAGAACCGCATTTAACTCGAAATATAAGGCTACCTTCTCCAACGTCATCTCCAGTCAATTCAGGATGTATGTTCATCACTCGACGCATGTATTCTTCAGAATTTCCATGCGTCCTTTCGTGTGTGAACAGATCACGTTGTACCTCATCCATGTGCTTATCATCCTCAGGCACCCCATCTCTGACTTGCAAATGGATGTTCACGCAGTCTAAAAGTAAATGGATACAAAGAAAGACAGACTGTGTTGTCATTGGAATGGTTAACTGTTTGACAAATCATAGATGTTCACTCTACTCCTACTACTTAACTATGATTTCTTGTAATACAGATAAACACACAAGTAAATGCTCCAACAGTTGAAAAGCATTCTAAAATGTAACCAATAACCTTGATGTGAAAATGTTCAGCAAATGTGTCCACATTATATTACATTTATTTAGTGATGAATGTGATATTGCTTTATTTTATTTTTTTTTTATTTTATTTTTTTTTTTATTTAAACTTTATTTAAAGAGGGTAAACATCCTTAACAGGAAACCTGGTTAGCGTAAATGCTAATCTCCCCAGGGCCCTCTATGACATACAAAGTACATAAAGAAATAAAATTACAAAGCACAAAAACATACACTAAAAACATCAAACAAAGGGCAGTAAAATGATCAGTACAAACAATGCAATGTTCTTAAAAGCTTAAAGACGAAAACATTTAAACATTACTTGACGTCAAATATGTCCTGATGTAATTTGTTTTGAAGGTGTTCAACGAAGGTGATGATCGAACACTCTCTGACAGTGAATTGAAAGTGACGGCACCATGGTGTCTAAGAGATTGTGACGTTACGACAAGTCTCGCCCTAGGGACATACAGAATATCGGTTTGATTGCTGAATCTCGTACTGCGAGATGATACACTGGTTATTTTAGTGAACAAATTTGTAATTTGTAATATATTGGGGCTTTAGATACAGAGATTTAATATACATCAGTATCGTCTGATAAACAGCAACGAATTCAGGAACAAAAGATACCTTGTCCTTTGTCATTATTCTTTGGATTATCAGAAGTGGTAGGCGGTATCTCCATTGGTTCTCCGCTGTTTCGTGATTTACGTTCATCTGCAAAAGTCATGAATTGAAAGAAAACATAATATGCAAATAAACACTTCCTCGACTCCTAATTTCCCAACATGCAAAAATGTTATACCGGTATGCAAATACCCTGATGAATGTTCAAATATGTCATTTGTATATGATGCATTGTTAGGTCTTTTGTACCCTGAGGCTGAACTTGTGATTTACACATAAGCGTTTGATAATTCGACTACACCATTTGCAATTATGATTCTGTCCTCAAGTATAGAAACAAAACATTATCAGACGTACTCAGAATGTATTCAAGGGCGTCTGTTTTTTCAAGATGCTAACCTCTTGTAATTAACAGAGTCGGGCGATACTTAAATACCAGAATTTTCATTATACAGTAATATTTCATTCAGTCACTTTCTTTTGAATGTCTGCATAAATTTAACATTGTGTCTACTCAAAGTAGAATTCTTGTACTACAAATGTTAGGTTTTTTGCAAAGAGTAAAAGACCAACAAGAATTGATATAAATGGAAAAATAGTTATGGTATTTCCTTTCTCTATAGAAACGTTGAAGTCGTTATGCTGGTGAAAGCATTCAAAATATTATTCTCAAATATAAACCATATGTATCTACGTGACAACATTAAATTGTACGCATGTTCTACACCCGCTCCCGAACATTTTTTTTGATTTCGCAAACGTATGCCACAAGTTACATAAACTGATCCCAGAATGATTTGCCTTTGCAATATGTGCATGAATCTGTATATACACAGGTCATACAGATTCTCAATTGAGATCCTCTCATGCACTGTTTGTAATATTTATCGTCTAATAAAAAAATGTTTGCGGATAAATATCTATTAGTGCAAGATGCGAGGTATAATGATATTCAAATATGCAGATTACACTAATGAGCATTGTTTCGGTATTAAAATTCTATGCTAATGACCCTTAATCAATGCGGAATATTCATGTACCTCGGATCTTGCATTGTATAATAAATATGGCAAAGTACACACGAATTCGATGGTGCATAAAAAAGAAAATATTTTTTTATACATTGTTTGTGGCCATGGTTCCTCTTGTGATGTCCGCCGTTATGCTCTCTATTGTCCTCAGTCTGGTCTGCAATGTTGATAGGTTGCTGGTCATCTATAATAATACAATGGGATTATTGAGTCACGTCTATCTTCTTCCGTGAATTTATGTCATTCAAATTTACCCAGGGCTCGAAATTAACTTTTTTCCCCTGGACCCTGGTAGTCCACTTGGGCTACCATTTTCTGAAGTTGGTAGCCCAGTGACAATGGCTGGTAGCCAATGCATTTTGTGTAGTTTAGGGATAATTTTTTCCCTTCACTAGGCAAGAAAGGCCTATTTTTCAAGATTCTGCCCATGAAGTGAATTTTCTGTTCATTTGATGTGAATACTTGCACCGCTTTAATACCCAAAGGAAACCAGTAATACGCGTTATGAATCGGACAGCAGTGACACTCAAAAGTTTGGTGACCTATTGAAAACCCGTTATATACTCAAAGTCGTATGCTCATTTTGACAGTTGCCATGACAACGAAATTCTCTTAGCCGATGAGACATACACTTTATTTAGCACAGCAGGGCTAAAAATAGAGCATTTGCTTTCTGTGCGGGGGAGGAGACAATAATTTCCATGTAACTATGATTGATACATTATGATCTAAATGTAGTGAAAATGCATTTTCATTGGCCATCATTTCCTGTGCCTGTCAACCAAGTACATCAGTTCAGATATTGAAATTTTGATGCAAAATTTCACCGCACTGTTGTCTTTGCAATTTTCATAACAAAGTTATCGCATGGCCTTTCTGTGTCCAGATAGCTAGCTAGCTTGGTTTTACCGCATTCAGCTGGTCAGAGTCGTCCCAAAGTGACGGACATCGCATGCCAAATTCTAGTACTGACTGAATTTCATTTCCCAGCCTTTGGTAGTCCGTGTGGGCTACCATTTCATGGGTTTTGGTAGCCCCAGGGAAAAGTTGAAGTCTCTGGACGCGGGATTACCGCTAATTTCGAGCCCTGTTACCGTTACGATAAAATACGTATTCTCTCTGTCAATCTGTTGAATACAATAGTTTCAAATACTGAACGCTTTACAAGATTAAATGTACTCGGCTATTGGATGTCGATTATTGTTTAAATTTACTATATTACGAGGCTAGATTTATCAAGGCACGTAAAGTCATAATAGATTTTGAATCAACAAATCAACATTACGCGTGAAAACTATCACTGCCATTGCAGAATATTGCTTACGTACGTTTATGTTTTATCTCACCTTTTACCCTGATTGTTTACGAGATTTGTTTGTCTAAATGCGAGTATAGTAATGCTTACCAAGGGGAGGTGCAGGATTTGGTGCAGGATTTGTAAATGAGTTATCAGCACTGCCTACAGTTGACGGCTGATCTGTGAAAAAAGAGGACGCCATTCAGAAATTTCACACTTTATTTTATAATATTATCCGATATGGACTACAACATAAGTGAGTAGCGAATCTTCTCACTGGAATTTGAGTACTAGTCTAAGTGTTCTTGATGGACATCCACCGCCGGATCTGTTCGACGAAGGTAGCAAACTGTCATTTTTGGGCCATAGGTTGCAACCGATGATATTCTTTGATGGCGCAACTGATTTAAATTGCAACCGTAATGTTGACATGACATTACAGTAATGGGCCATTAAATATAAAGTTTGAGAAATGACTTTAAAATGTATAAAATTGGTCACTTTGAAAATTGAAATATGATTATAAACTGTTTCCTAAAAGCAAAGTAAACTTGCATATTATTGTCTCAAGCAAGGAAGCACATGTGGTTATCCTTAACTAGTTCTAGATCTTAATTGTCGAACATATAGCTTTTACAAATTTGATCGACGGTAAAGGTTGCGCACAGGTAGAAGTTTATTCCTTCGTATCAAAGGGATCATCTTACTTTTGTACACATTTGGCATATATTGCCTAAGTCGGGGTCATTTGAGTTTATATTCTGACCTTGAACTTCCTCAACAGTTCCCTCGTTTCCAGTCTCTGTGGTAACAACCTCACTAGTTTCTTCTTCCTCCGTAACTTGTGATTGTTGGTTATCTGGAATACAACGGAAAAGCGTTTTGTTCTATATACTCGATGATGATGATAATGTTATCGAAAAAACCTTCACCAGATACACCATGTTTCATTGTAGTCTAACTCTGACTGTGTCGTTATCAAGCTACTGAATGTAAGGTATCAAGATCCAAAAGTAACGCCGACGACGCATGTTTATTTTACGGTGCACTTTCTACAAACCCAGTTCCAACAGGCTATAAGCAGACATCTCTTTACTCAGGTTATAAAATATTGTAACAAAATGGGGATTCTAGGTCATATTGAATAATAAAAATAAGAAATCATCATCATTATCATCATAACCATCATCATCATCATCATCATCATCATCATCATCATCATCATCATCATCATCATCATCGATTGCAAGTGATTGAATTGATTCAACTACGTCCAACTACTCGCCCTGAAACAACAACAAGCACGTCAATCACGTTGCTACACACGCTGATATGTATATAGTATAGTCGCAGTCCCTTTGACGTGTATGCTTTTCAGATTATATATGTCACAAGTTGCTACCTGGCATACACAGGGCCCATATCCCGAAAACATCGTTGCTTCCACAGATGTCACAAATATCGTCAATTTGTAAACGTGTACAAAATCAGTTATTGTATGTCCTAGTGCATGCATGTATTATTTCAATAGTTGCAAGCACCCGTCTCTCATTAATCCTCCTCTTCTATAAGTGACATATTACCTGTGGTGTTTTCCTCGACGGCGGCCTCTAGCGGTCCCTCAAGCTCTTCACGTGAGTCTGTGTGCTGCTCTATGGCGTCAATGATCATTTGCCTCATTACTTCTTTCACCTTAGTGACAATTGATTTTAATTTTTCTCTTATTTCGACTGCTTTTTTCAAGTATTGCTTATATTTGACTACCCTGTCGATTATTCGCTGCTTCAGATTTTCAAAATTTCCATGCATGTCGACAGCTATGTCTGGTTCGAATTCCCGGAGGTACTGCTTGATTGTCTTATGCGACGGGGACCCAGCAGGAATTATCACTGGTTTGCACAGTGTCATAGCATTGAGAGAAAGGTCAACGGAATTTGGTGACGATGGCGGCACGAGAACGAGGTGCGACGTCTTCAATTCGTGATCGAAATCAGCTGGCGGAAACGGCTTAAATATAATTTTCTGTTTCGAATGGGGATTTAGACGTGCAATAACTTTATCTTCTTGTCCTTTACGAACACCGATAATTTTCCATGTTGGTGGATCAATGTGCATATTTGTTAGGTTTTCAGCCATGGCGTACATAGCTTTAGCTAGAATGCTTTCACTGGTCAAGTTTGCTATATCGTTTTCATCAACTAATGTCAGTATGTGAAAATGTTCGCCTTTTGGCAGAAATGTTAGAACTTCCACTTCTCGATAGAAATTCTCTTCATCTGGGTAATGTAAAAGTCGGAAATGATTAAATTTGGCAAGGAGTTCTTTGGCCTGATACTGGAAGGTAAAGTACTGGAATAAGGATGATCCTATCGAAAATATGGCAGAGCTTTTTTCAGATAATTTGAAATATAATTGTCTCAAAAGTTCAAGTCCTTCTTGATCATAATCAAGGTTGGACTCGAGTGTATCATGAGAAAATACATTGATAAGACAGAATGCAGCATTTGGAAAGTACTCTTGTCGAATTTCCTCTGCGGGAGGGGAAGTTTTCATATCAAAGCCGAACACAACTTTAACGTTTTCAAGCTTTATCAAATCGTTATAAAATACTTCGGGTTTGTGCAACCAACTAAGAGCTGGTTGTTCAAGACGCAAGTGGATTGGAGGCTTTGGTGTTATCAACTTTAAACCAACCTTATGACAGAAGTTTTGGTCATGTCCGGTCATTTTGTAAACGGTACAATAGACTGCGAGGCCGATAGAATGAAGCAAAGTGATCAGAAGTCTAAGAGCAGCAGGTATGCCACCAGTGATTGGCCAGCCTACGGTAGTGCTGACAATCAACGCCGCTGGTGGATTGGCAACAACCCTGTCACAAAGCAAAAACGGAAGAGTCTTGTTAATATAAAACAAAATATCCAGATTCTGTCTACTCAAAAAGTCTCACCTTGGAATTATCGTACATAATACATCACAAAAGAAATAAATGTGTTTTGGTTACACTCATTCCCTAATCGCCTTCCTTCTATTTAACAATCATGAAAACCAATAGAACAAAACTGAAAGTTTCTGTGTCTCGTTATGTAGCCATAAATAGCAGCAATATTGCGACAGTAAGCACAGTTCATCACCTTGCTGTGCACCTAACAGAGAACACAGCTTATTAAAGCAAAATTGTTCCTCTCAAAACATAGCTAAAACTAGGTCATCTACCTTGATGGCAAATAAATTAGTTTTATTTATTATACAACGTGAAAGCATGATCGAAAATAAATGTTTAATACAAAAATATAAATAACTTTGTTTTAACGTTTGTGTAGATATCAACAGTTTGCCGAGAACAGTACCGGTACAATTGTGGACGTCCTGTTACAACATCACAGGTTGAGGACAACGATATTTCCATCACCCTGTAACGGCAGCCTATAAAATCCGTTTTTTTTTCAGAATATCCGCATGTCAATAACAGGCATCACGGGCTTAGGCATGTTCTATCTGTAACTTTGCGAAGTAAAGAACTAGTCCATCGACAAATCATGACAATATTAACCTAATACTTGTAACAGGTTCTCAATGCCTAGGGTAAGTAGAGAGGGTAAAATGATCCGACAAACCATTAACACTGCAAATAAAATACAGATTACTGCTCAGATATAGCATGGGTTTACGCCCTCTATGGTAATAAAAAACTTGATATCGAACATTCGTTTAGTTGTGTACACCCAGTTGTCAGTAAGGTGACTAAGTCACACTAACTATTCTGCCGTATTAAGCTTCTGGGGAATTCGTGAAATATTGCATGGCAAACGAGACGCGGAATAATGAGCAAAATCCAAGAGGTCTGTCATAGACAGTCATCAGGGGAACGACAACATAAGGAATTCAGAGCAGCTGACAGCAACAATAATTAATTGCCATTCAGCTCTTACTGTGCTCTAGGCTTTCCTGATTTGCGATGTGCATGTATAACTGTTCTTGAAAATATTACTCATAGAGTTTTGCACAAGAAGAACTCTGATAGGTCGACCGAGACCACTTAAGAAAGATTTTTTTTTACTTCGGACAACAAATTATACCGGGTATAGGGGCCTAATTGGATGGGAAACGACTGTCAACAGTTCGGACTGTATCGCGGATTGTTAATCAATATTTGCCAGTCACCAACAGTTGAGGCCACCACACAGGCGCTTGGCACATTGCTGGGATAATAATCGTATTTAATATGTAGAATGTCTATATACGACTTGATTATTCAATAAAAGAATCACTGTACGTGATATTAGTGTAGGCCTATAGGCATTATACCGAGTGGCTATAGCTGCCTGGCTCGGGCCCGGCGAACGCACTGCATAATCATCAATGTGTAGAATGTCTACATGACTTGATTATTTAATAAAGAATAACGGTACGTGATATTACTGTACATGTCTGCATACAACCCTTCGCAGATGCATGACGTATTGTCTTTCAATTGCTCTTCTCTCATTGGACGCGTACATTGCATACAGCTGATTCAAAATAGCCGGCGCTGGGTTGGTGTGCCCAGCCGATTTCAGGACGATTTCTCACCAGTAGCATAGGGTAAGGTATGATTTTAGGCAAAAGAGGTCAGTCGATCGATTGTTTATGCAACCATCTGACCGTTGACCAGTTTTTATCACCGGAAACGCTCAGAGTTCGTGAATTTCGCTGATTTATGAAATCGGGCGGTGGAAAGCTTTCTGGCCTTTTCATCCTGTATGTGCAGCGGTGGACAACTGGCCCAAGCCGGGCCCAAGCCCTGCAGAGCTCTACAGCCGCTCGGTTAAGCTGGCTCAC
>LD344262.1:18053-41690 GCA_001465055.1 Ptychodera flava | reverse complement strand
GGCCAGGGGTCACCATGAATACGTAATGAAGCTTCACTACGCAGAAACTGCGTAGTCAAGCCCTTCTTAACCGGTCAAACTCTCTCGGCATTTTCCGGCATGGTGACTAGAAAGCATTGTTCAGCTATAAAGCAACATTTTCTTGATAAGCTCTCTTAACAAAATTTTAAAATTTCCGTTTCTTACATGCACATTTTTCACTACACGGTGAAATATTTTAAACTTTTGTTGTTTCAGGCATCTTCGACGTTTTGAAATTGTTCTTCAATTCCCTTACCAAAATTGTGTCTGCTTTTTACGAAATTCTTATCAAACTTTTGCAAACACAGAGGCGCGTTTATACTCAAAGTGACTAGTCGTGGTGAAAAGAGCTGTCCTGGCTTACACCCACATAACGTTAATTGAGTCAAACGACCAAAAAAGAGAAAGGAATAAGACTAGATGATGTCAGTAGCTTTCTGCTACTGTGAAATTTAATTCAGTGCTCATTTGTTTTATACATCTTATTGTGTTGTGATGATTCTTTTTTGGTCCGACACTAATGAAAAGGAAACAAAGCATATCAAGATCTCCCTTTCATCTTAATTACCATTAACACTCACGCTATGCTTAAATCATTTGAAGCTTCCTTCTTTGAAAATTCTGTGGCTTCCTTCTTGAAATGTTGCATCTGCCCGTGAAATTAAATCGCTGTCTTGAGTACATCCTAGGTCTCCGTCCTAATGTTTTAAACTATACTTGGCAGCTAGGTGTCTTTGACCTTTTGCTGTATAGTAGTCCCTTTCTTCGGAGCTCCTGACTTCTTTAAGTCCTTCTGTTGTCACCGAGGATTTCCTTCCGCCCGTGACCTTTACCGCTTGGAATATGATGCGCATAACATACCGGATGCCGACAACTATCGCTGACGTTATGGTTGTGATTTTGACTCTGGAGTTGTTCGGATATTTTTCCGGCTAAGTCACGACCTCAAAGATGTTGATTTTTTTATCCATCCAGCCAATCAAAACCTGTCGTGGTCTCGTCATGAAGTGAGTGACTTACCCAGTAAGTTGTAGAAAGCTTTGTGGTTTTTAATGACAATTTGGAATAAAAATTCTCATAACGCATTCAAGAGATACTTCTTTCATAAGCTGAAAGTCTGCGCCCGAAAAGTGTCAAAAATATTAGCCGTATTTATATTGATCCTCTGGTCATATATGAAACTGACAAGTAAGCTTTATACCCATAACTCCCAATATTCCTTGTAAGCTCAGATCAACCATTTTGTCTTCCGTAAGAACAATCCTACAAAAGATTCAAATAACCTCTTTTTATGTACCTTGAATGAATGGTCCTTTGTTACGTGGTTTAGTGTAACGAGGTGAGAGGAATTATTCTTTCTTCTTGCATATTTAGTCCAATCACCGTTTTTTCAGCGTCAAAATAATGTATATAGATAGGTAAAGTGTAAGATAAGTAAATAAATGACACCACATAATTATTACTTGTTTTAGGCGACATATTTTTCTTGATGCACAGCCTTGCTCTAGGCTGAAAAAATTGCAATCGTGGGATACGAAAATTGTAAGTAGTTGTTAAATCTGTCTAGTGATGTGAGTCCACCCACTCAAATTGACAAATCTCTAATGCTTGGATTTGACTGGTCGAATCCCAGTAAAGCCATAGGAAATATTATTGTATAATATCTGTACATTCAGTCATGTTTGCATGCAAAGCTTGGCCGGATAGGTTCTGCCAGCCATGCTATAGCAATGCAGCCAACCACTTCTCATCTGAATGAAGTTTTGAAGGGTATTCAAGTCGCATGTACATTACGAAATTTAATTTTAAACGTATCGCATACCACAGTGCGCAATAGCAGAACAATTCATCACATGAATTTTTAATTCGAAAATCAAATGACTATCATGTTACCAGTTCGATTTCACCCATAAGTGGACTTTTTTAACTTTCTGTGACATATCTTTGTCGATATATTGGCAGCAAAAAAGGCACCGATAGTCATTAAAATTTGCTCTATCGTCTATCCAAAGTCAACCAACAGAAATGCACATTACTAAAATATTGGTAACATGCCTCTACAGTGACATAAAATATCTTACCAGTCTTCTTAAAAATCGCTACACAAAGCATGTGTCGATTTTCCGTAGTGACTGTAAACCTTCAAGAAATGGCTTCTCCCTGTATTTCTGCATGGATATGATCGACTTTAACCTGTGATGTTGGCATGTCACTATAAACATGAACCCTTTGTTTTTTTTAGCGTTCCACCGGGTCTCGTATTTAGAGTGAAAGTTCAAGGTGACCAAGTTGACAAGTAATGTTTCGGTACGAAGTTAAGTTGAATCCACTCTGAAGGCGAATGTCTCATGAAGAAAACTTATCTCGATTAGTCACTCACACCTTAGACCCTCGAGAAAAACTCGACGGTCTATGCTCAAACTGATGATGTACCTAAACATTTGCTGAGGAACAGACTGACATCAGTTAACGACTGTTGACCTTTCATCCATTGACTAAAGCTAGCCCGTAACTCGCGTTGAATGGCGATTACAAGTTGCGAGGGCAACGGCATTGCCACCACTCCAAAACAATCGGGTAGTGAATCAGCTTCTGTGAAAGTCCTCGTGTCTGTACTTCTCGAAAAAACAGACATATCTACAGGGTTGGTTGCACGAAAATCAAGAAGTAAATTTTAACAATGGCAACAGCCTAGTACCAAGGATCATTCCATGATTTACCATCCCATAGCCAGCTTTGTATCAAACTTCCACAGTGACTTATTCACAAATTTGTTTTATAGAGCTTCATGTTGCTGGAGAAGAAAACATCTCAACAGTGGCCTTTAGAATGCTTAACCTCCTTGGGTAAAGTTTAAGTGTGGTTGCGCGTATTGTCCGCTGTGGTAAATGAGCTACTATTTTCCTTTACAGATGAAGAAATAAGAGATACCATGCTATCAAATTTTATGAAGTATTTTGAGGCTCGGATACTTATCTTTCTAAAACGGATTTGTATGAGAGGTTATGATGTGTCTTAGGCCAGACTGTTAAAACAATTTTCTAGAAACTGTGTTCAAAGTTTACATTATTGTACGGAAAGTACGTTTGTTTCTCTGTTTATGTAAGGGACAGAGGAAAAGGAAAGCATGGTGAATTTAAAATATTTCAAAATGTGCTTAATTTCATGCTAGGATGTTGAATGTACGTTTTTTTCATCTTGCAAGGGAGTAAATAGTCGATGTATATGCTAAAGCAAGTGTTGTGAGTCAACGTAACCACGTTATCAAAACCGGGTGTTGCACCCGTTAGAATATTTTTGGTTCAACTATTTGAAATCAGGTCGGGTATAATATCCTTGGCTACAACTCAACTTGGTACAAAGTTTCCCCGTCATCACGTGCACATGATTAACATTATCTAGGCACGAATTTATGGGAAATTCCATGACGCTGCGATTACGTATGTGACGCGTGCCCCTGCTGCCCCACCTGGGACTACGAGACACGATACGTCTAACCCAAATTGAATGATTGTAGATAAATAGACCTTCATTGTAACATATTCATGAGAGTTGTTAATCAATGTTCATTAGTTGATGCAAGGTTTACCTGTTTTGACAAGACAAAGGTGCCTATTCGGAATATACGAAACAGCTCATCAGTATCTTACAAACGCATACAATCGTAACAATCTGAAGGTGTTCGATACAGATCGCTCGGTCAGAAACCGGTGTTTCACTGATTTTTGATTGTGCTTGCTGGCACACCGTGTCGTGACCGCAGGCTATAACAAATCGTGTTATCGAGACAATAACTCACATGCACGTTAAGCTGACGGAGCAACAGTTTGACCTGAAAAGTACGTCACCTAGTGTACAATTTATATCTACAAGTTTTATCGGTCATGAAGACTAACACAGGGTGACACTTCATAGTTTTAGTCCCTCTCAGATTGGAGCATAGTAATCATGACCAAATGATTAAGATATTTTGTCTACACACACTCTGATGTAGACGAGAGAGTTTGCGATGTTGTGTAGAAGAAAAAAACTAAAACTGACTTTTTTGATCACATCTACAATTACTGAATTCAAAAACTGAACGCGCCTTGGATAAAATCTTAGACTCACTATTGTGAACTTTCATATATGTGCAGGTAACTTGGAATGTTACTGTGAGTCACTTCCTCAGCAGCCATGTGAAAACGACGCGTATCATATGCCGCTTGGACATGGTGACGTCGGACAAGTCAAGACTTCGAGTGAGTGAATACCTGCCTCGTAGATTTCTAATAATGCTATCTCTCCTTTAAATCGCTATCGCTGACATTTGGAAACAGATTGGTTGCCATTGAGCCTAAAAGATGTTGAACAGATAGTCTATTCGAGTCACAGAGCATCTTTACGGTCAAAAGCAAGGCGAGCTACTTTTAATCAACACAATATTCACACTGCTGTAATGTAGATAAACACGTGTGTGCCAGTAGATAAACAGACTGTGAGTGTGGTTTCGGTGCAGGTGTCACGATAAGTTGACCATAAAGGTGACCGTGTAACCACTTTTTTGAACCCTGATAATTTCAGTGTGATTGTTTGTAGCGTCAGCGATAAGATAACGAACTAGACTGTTGACCGAACAATCTTGTTGCGGTTACTCATAGTAATATGACTTCCTCTTATCGTTTCAGTTTACAGTTGTTTAAATATAATCAAATGCTTTCAATATCTGAGTGGAAACCGACATATATTCATAGACAATCGAGGGTATCAAAAGTTGGCTAAGGCAAGATAACTTCTTGACAATTGTTCACTACATTATGAAATATTGGCCAAATATCGGCTTGCTTGCATAAATCGTTCTGCTTTATAAGTGCTATACCTGATAGGAGAGACTGTGTTTTTTGTGTAGTATTGGTGTTTTCGACTTAACATGCCATTTTATCATGCGGAGGAACCTTTATTTCAAAACAAGTCATTCTTTTTATCTTATTCGGTTTCTTTTATGCATTGGCATTTTTGTACATCGCGTAATCAGACGACAAGGCACGAAATGATGTGACTCCACCTTTATACTCTTTAGTTTAAAACAGAATGGGAAAGTTAAAGGAAACAACCATTCATTTTAGCTCGGCGTGCGATCTCCCTTAACTATGAATCTTATGGTCGACCATAGCACTAACTTTGATTTGCCGTCCTGTAGTGCTAAACAGGTATTGCACTTTGCATCAAGACTTATTACAACTAAAGCTATTTCTTCATTTTAGGTAGAAATTTCTCATTCTTGTTGCAATAAAGTATACATGTCATAGATGTGAAATCATATTTTTTTTTATTTTCACTTCTTTATACATGTTATTAGCAGTTGGATCTAATTTTCATCGAAGTCCATCCATCAACAAGCTTCTGTACAGTATTTCAGCTTATTGGATGTCCACCTGCACATGATTGATCAGGCACTGGTGCTATGATGTGATATCGACCTTCATCCATATGTACGAAAATGCCAATGCATAAAAAAGGGACATCGCTTACCGTACAAAACGTGATTGACAGTTATTATGATTTATTAAGCTGACAGATTGTTTTTTAATCCTGTTTAAATATGTTATAAAATTGGAGTGTGGTCATATACATACAAACAATCCTCCTCTAAGTTTACATGGAGTTTGGACACAAGGTGATTCAGTGCTTCCTGCTACTACCACCCAGGGAAACAATTAAGTTAATCTACCATTGGCACATATATTGATAGAAATTGCTATCGTTTGTTTACATAGATACATAACAGCAGTTGAACATTTTATCTTAGACCTAAACATGTTCTTTAAAATATTCCCGTTCATAACTTATCAAACACGTAATCAATTATTTACTGAAAAGATTAATTTTTTGGCTTGAGTATAAATATTTGAAATGTGTCCTCTTCGTATGTAAATGTCATTGGCAAGATTGGGTCGACACTTTATAACCTTAAAGCAAAATACAAACAGCGATACAATATTCCGATTCTGAGAACAAAGAACATTTTCTCGTTTGTACGAATAGACTGTATGTCAGTAATCATAAATCCCGCCTGCACTTGGCCCTGTATGATGCATCCTACAAATTAACCAAATTGACGATATTAGACATTAAAATTTCTGACGTATTAAATAAGTGCAGATTGTGTGAATTCAAAAACTGCCAATTTATTACTAAATGTAGTAGGCATGTTCGACTCCAAGGGCCTGTTGCTATTTCACTACCCTAGACACGGTTAGTCATGTTCACCGTCTTTCTAGCCATGACTAGCATAAAAATATGAAAATGGTAATTGCAAGTATTTTGGTTATTTTACATTTGTAAATGAAAGAGGTTAGAGAAAAAGTGACCCTTATTTTACACACAATATACAATAAACAAACTGCCACGAAATACAACTGGATGACAACGGCGTGATATTCAGCTGGCTTAAGTTCAAAGTTTCCTAGCTGAAACGATTGGATCTCATTCTGTTATAATTAAACCTACTTCTCGGATATGGACGTTTCTGTTTTGATGGATTGAGGAGCTTCATTTCACGACCCACTTTCTTGGACATCGGTTTTCGTTCGTATATTATCCCTGGTCTACGAACGATAAAGTCCCCTATTTCGATCTGCCGTTGTTGAATCGAAGCTCCCGGCCGGTCATTACTGGCAGTTTTCTGGTAGTATTCATAGCAACGGGGACGTTCACACACAGACTCATTGATGCCGTGATTGTGATATTGACTCAGCACTTCATTTGATGCATTCCAGATCAAATCATCGTTTGAGGTATGTTGATGTCTGCCGGTTGTGTACGAGGTAGACTGACGTAAGTTCTCCATTGAAGCGCTAATTGTGCAGTCCTAATGTGAAAAGTCCATAAAAAATGCCAGCCACAGCGTGAAAAAAAAAACGACTCGAAAAGTTGGTCAAATGATTCCTTTGAATGAATTGATGCTATATACAGTAATGTTATGTTGAAAACATGTCGCTCTTATGGAGAATAGTTCGACAGTACACTGAAGCACACTTCACTTAAGTCTTAGTCTACTGGTCTCTGTATTGCACAGTATGGCACGAAATAAATGTCCTTATTACAGTAAATATAAAGGATGGACGTCATTCCGTTTTTCTTCATGTAAAGTGAAATAATCCCTCATGACATAAAATCAGGTGTAGGCGGATACACCGATCTGTCATGACATTCACCAAATGGACCTTGACTCCTTCTTGGTGAAGGCAGTGTCAGTGTGATTACATTCCATGTGCAGATGTAACTCGGTAGTTCGTGCTTCCTTTCGGTTAAAAGAGTAACCCTTGTCGTAACCCTGTGTTCATCACCTGTAGGATAATTGATAATTATCAAAACGCTACTACAATTAGAGGAAAGCAAAGAGAGTAGAATGTTAAATTAAATATATTATTGGTCATAGTTACAGCAAAAGATCTCGTCGACCAAAATGGCAAAATAAATAATCCGTGTAATACATTTACACTGGAGGCGTATGTATATAATGTGTGGTGACACTGGTATTAACTTCCTGTATAATAATATGTGGACCTGCAGGATAACTTGAAGAACACTAGGACTCATCAGCTCCACTGGTGTTAATCACTGGTTGTCTAAGGTTGCCGTTTATGGTGACTGAATACAAGTGTCTCCCTATGAAGATGTTGAACGATCGCACTACAGCTTAGCATAGCTTGTCTTTTGCAGTTATTAGGTTGTTTTAAGTAACGCCAATACTGTATAATTTTGAGTGCCGACTTATTCAGTAACTGTTCCACATAGGGGAAGAGTGGTCGGTTGCATTACGAATACATCAAGAAGGGAAATGCAGATTTGTTGTTTATGAGCGAGGTCAAGTGATTAATGGTTGAACATCAGCAAATCCTAATCTCAGATATGGTGTTGGAGTATAATTTTATAGAAATGAAATGGTGCAAATGCCAAGACTTCTATAGGAACCGAAGCTACAGATATATAGCACCACTAGATAGTACATCAAACACAGGTATCAGAGAATGTGCCGAGATGTGATCCCTGGAATTTAAGACTCAATGATAAAGCACTTTGAAGCCGGCAACCACTTGTCCCTTCCAGTTGAGTTCCTCCACTCTGATATCTATTAGTGTTCAAAAGTTACCCCGCATGGCCTCTATCAAGTGGTATCCTGATAAATAGCAAATATTAGCGATTGCGCCAGAGTATTTCTGCTAAATTACATCTTGTATGTAACACATGGAGGAGCCACAATTATGGCAGCAGCACGCCACGTACAAACTTACCGTGACCTTAGCGACTAACTGGCGTCGCGGCAACTACGTATGCATAAGGGGGATTGCTAATGAATAAGGACTTTAAGTCCCTTAACTTACGTTTAACCAGAGAGGGTCAAGCTGATTGAAATTGCACACTGACTGGATACACGCATATAGCGCCATCATTGTTCGAATTCCTTGTTTTATGTTCAATTATAAGTAACTGATCATATTTGCAGACATGCTAAACTACAATTCAGTATGTTATAGCCGCAGGTCTGCATTTGTGCTGGGCTCCGTGAAGTTAAGCGAATCGCGAGAACAGGAAACAGTATTTAGTTCATGACTAAGATCAATTTTAGTATGTGTTGAATTGCATTGTTCATGTTGTTCTATCTAGGTTAAACATTTAACTTTAAATTACATCAAGAATAATTCCAATATTGTCCTCTGCCGTGCAAGCTGTAGAGAACAGATAAAATCCACGTGTGTGCGTGCCAAGCAATTATTCTGCAACCAAAATGAACCACATAAGTTATGAAAAAAATATCAACCTGGTCCCAATATCACCACACTAATTTGACTCAACTTGACGGGTTCACAAAAAAAACCTGTAACGAGGAGATATACTGCTCGTCGACTCAACCGTGGAGTACTTGTAATGTTAAGGACAAGTTTGCAATATTATGGTCACTGACCTGACCAAGATTGAATTTTGCACTTGTTCACGCCGACACTCAATCGTGACGCTAAGGCACCATAGCTCAGTTGATAGCAGGACTGAAAAGTACGCCTACGCTGACTTCTATCCGTTCAGCATATTTTGACGTGAAGCAAACTCTTTTGAATCGATGCAACACGATTTTTCCCCTAAAAAATCCACATGAAAATGTAAGAAATATATCCACCTCGAAGATTGGAAGAAAAGATTAAGAAATCTGAAGTTGTCAATGTGTGTGGGTTTTAACCACTCGTGACTATGTCTTGAGGTAAATTAATCAATAGCCACATATATATCGCCGCTAAAAAGAGTACATGTCGCCTATATCAAATGGTTAATTTTGAGGCGCTACTTATTTATCATGATTGCTGGTTCTGTTTCAAAGAATTGTCTCTATACAGTCCCGAAAACGTGTTTCCAGTTTATAGCTTTTGAACAAAAATACACGTGGCACAATATTTTTATTTTACATACGAGCACTCAATTAATTTTATGGTTTGGGAAAGCTATTGACACTATTTAATGAATCTCTTGATTGTTAGATTAAGTAATATTGTGTAGATGTAAATCAAGCCAACTCAATGAACAACAATAGGTCATTTTGAGCATCCGAGTCACCCACGATGTGGCTGTATGAATGCGGAATTCGACGTTTACCAAACACCATGAACAATGATTTCTTTGGTATTTCTTGCAAGCAGGTGCGAGAGAGGCTTATATATGGACACCGCACTTTGCTTTTATACTGGTCATCCATGCTTGTAGATACGAATTCCAACACTGCCACATAAAGTGGTCATATTTAAGGATACGGTAATTTAAACGTGAAATGAACATACCAGGAAGGGGAAAGAGGTGAGAATAGGCCTAACCTAAGTTGTTTTCCTTGACTAGTTGTTTGGTTGCTTGATCCATATCGCCACGGTTGACTCGTACAAACCAAACATTCAAAGGAAAAATGTATAGTAGTTTTGTCTTATGATGACAGTTCACCTACACATGAAAATGGCATGATATTTTTAATAGAAAAGCAATACATTCTCTGCATTGTATCATTTGTCAATCTGGATATACTTGATGTGTATCTTTCTTTGTTTTTTTGATCAGTCCATCATCCAATGGGCGTTAGTCAAATTACAGGATGGGGTACACGTAACCAACTAACCCCAATGGAGCACTGAGGAGTACAGTGCCTTGCTCAGGGGCACAACACCGTGCTAGAGCAAGTGGAGAGAACATTTGACACTTGAAAGAATAAAAAAGCTCTGAAAACTAGGCTCGTGAAAATAAAGAGGTCACGTTACAGGGAGCCAATGAAATCATGAACACGGTCAATGGATGACATTTTTATCACCTTATCGCTGACGACACAAATGCCGTGTTTGAATTACAACGACCTACAGATTATGTTATCGTTTCGAAGTGTGCCAATACCACACTTGTACACAATGCCATTTGGAGTGTCAAAATGTGTCTACACTACAACCATGAGGGCAAGGTGTCAAACATGCTATATACTTCACACTTGTACATTCCGCTTCAAGTAATATATTATCTAATAGCAGTGGGATGTCACTAGATATAGTTCCGGTATATACCTTATTGCTCTTGTTTATATTGACACTCCAAAGAAGAAAAGAAATGCATAAAACATATACTACACAACTTACAGTACCACTACCCAATGGTACATGATATTCCCCTTACATTTGCTTACTACTGTCCGGGCATTGCGTGATTCGAAATGTGACACACCTGTTGTCGTCAGCAGTGGGGCTCCAGCTTTCAAAAACCTGTAAGGGCATGCAAAGCTTGCACCCAAAGTTTTAATATGGACGGTGCCTTGGTATGTTTGTCCTCTGACCTTTCGATTTATTCGATATTATCATCAAAGCATTGAAGTGGAAATGACGTCGCAAAATCAATTCATGTCGAACGTCAAATGTGACCAATTAAGAGCAAACGGTGTTGTTTTAAAACCGATGATCAGGATGGGAAGTTGGTGACGTCCGCCCTCTCAATACAAACAGCACGTTGCCAACTGTGGTGCTGACTACTTAGCGACAACTCTGTTACCATTTTATATCAGTCATAGCGCGTTTAATTCACATCGTCTCGGGTGCCTATAAACCAGAAATTACTCTCAGAATGATGCCCCATGTGGACTGGGACTTATTGAGTGACGTATTAGTCTCACTTCCCGGTCATCTACACGCCACTCTCTAAGCCCCATCCACACTGGGCCATATCATACATATTACGCTAAAATATTTTGGCAGAGAAATTACAGTTTCACAAATACTAAGCTCGTGCATAATATCAGTCTACACGTGACCCAATGTCTGTGATTTTAATAGGATGGGCAAATTTTCTCGAGGATCTCGTTGTGACTGGCATTCATCTATGAGCAAATACTAAAAAAACACAGCACAGTTGCCCCTGCGATGCAAAACATGTACATATTTTTCTCGAATTCATGTAAGTTGTAGCTAGCTTAAGCTTGACCATAGAGCGGACACGGACAATTTTTTTGGAAGTGATCAAGTCCTATAATTTCTTCTATTGAAGATAATGTCCCTTGCATCGTTCATCATACCCTTTTGTTGCCAGCTGCAGCTTTATCGAAGAAATATTATGACTTTCATTTCGACAACAACGCAGCCTTTCGGCATACGGCAGCTTCTTACTAAATACTTCGCAGAAGATTTAACCTTAGTTTATTAGAACAGATGACCGTGATGGAAATTTCCACGCCTATGCGTTGACCGTTCAGCATTAGGGGAGGCAATAAGTCGCCCTTTGGGAAAGGTCATTCACCCCTGAGTTGTGGCACGCCGCATGTCGTACCTTGTAAATTTAAATCCTCAGTTCAGCAAATATACGTGTTACTGGATCGTGTTATTTTGAATTTCAGTTAAACTCTTTTAAACTAAGCCGACTAAGCATCCTAAAAAATTGAAATAAACATCTGTATTTCTTCCCATACAGCAAGATGAAGATTTTAGACTACGGGGTAATTAAAATATGCTTTTATGCATGATTTTGACGTTTTCGTTATTAATGCATCAGCCTCGATCATTACAAATCCATTGGCATCATAGCGTATTGAACGCGGACACACGCGGCTCTCTGAACAGGTGCAGATCTTGCACATAGAATATTCAAAGCTCTCTATTTTACTGATGAATAATGTGTTTAATGGATAATCGATATGCCGTTAACACTGATCGATCATTAATGACACACAAAGTAATCATGTCTACTAAAAATACGGCAAGTGGTTTTTGGTCAAGTAATTGCAAGCAAAATATGGCAATGCATTCCAATGTAGGTCATGTTCGCGCTGTGAACGAAAACATGTGCTTGAAGATTGATGCATAGAAACTGAAGAGGCACAAATTGTTCTCCACCATGTATTACAGTTCACAATAGTCTGCCATTGGGAAATTGGCATGCCAAAGGTCGTTGGGATACGGGAACAGGGTAGAAGCTCTCAATTTTCTTAAGATCCGTTTATTTCATAAGAGTAAAAGTTACATGTCGTCAGGGAGAGAGGTAGCAGGGGCCTCTCTCTCCCATGCGTGAGCTCCACCTGATATTATGGTAATGTAGTGTTTTATAAAGAGGCGTGGTTTCGATCATCGGAATGATATGAATTACAGATAAAACATAATATTCAATCCTAAATATCAATACAACTCTTGGTCTTCAGACAAAATGTCAGAAATAATTTGTAAAACTTCATTGCAAGATCCGTGGGGGCTGTGGTGCCTGAAAGGCAATAATTCAAATGAACGAAGAGTGCTGAGAGGCAAAAAATAGTTCCCTTTTGCCATCTTATACCTCGATGAGTCAGAAAGATTGGGTCAAAGGTATCGTGATGGAAGTTACCCCGCCAACGCACTGATCGACCTGAGAGGTTGAGGTGAGGTATGACGATATGAAACGTTGACCGTTTGGTTAATGCTTTTATAGAGGTGGACCCGTTTCTCGCTTGCGGCTAGTAGAACTTCGGATTGATATTACGCCGTTATCAACTTCATTGTCAAGCTATTCGGGCGCTTGTACTCATTCTTATATTTTTGTGACATAACTGAATGACCACGCTCTTAACCAAAAGGCAGATTTATAAATCCCATTGCAGCCTACGCGACTAAGAAACAAATGTTACTGAGTTGTTACTTTAGTACAGTGTGAAAAGACAAATTGACTGATCGAACCCCAAAACAGTTTTGGGCTAACTAACTTATTTTAAAATTACTTATAGTACATTCCGAAAAGTCTAATATGCATGTCAAGCGTTTCCAGTAGTTTCTTGAAGTTTTGATAAACGATTTTGATTTTTAAAGGTCCTTAAATCTTCCTAAACCGGTGTTCTTGCCTCCTGGGATAATCCCTGTACTCAAAATAACTAGCACAGTAATTTTAATCCGCTCCGTCTATCATATATCGAGACAAGTGACATTGTACCATCAATATTTCTCATGAGCAAGTGTAGATCGTGGGTATTCAATTTGACATTTAGCAAATGTAATTTAAAACATATCTCAATCAACAGTGCGCACCAGCCGAAGAACTTGCCACATGTGTATTGAAAATTCCAATTTCTCAAGTTCAATTTAACACATGATTTCACTTCGTTTAATTTGGCATAATTTTTGTCGAGATATTGACAGTAAACAAAGTAATAAAGTCATTTAAATTTGTTTTACTGACCCTAAAGCCAACGTACAGATATGCGTATTTATGTAATATTGACTTTAACACACCGTGTAATAAAACTGGTGTTGACATGTTCCTTGTCAAACGACCTCTGTATTTTGGTGGTTCACCAGAACTGGTATTCGGTGTGGTAGACAGGGGTTACTAAGTCAATAACAAGTCGCAAGAATGTGCAGGTAGATTCTCTCTGAAGGTGACTGATTCACAAAGAAAATAGTTCTCTGATTGTTAGTCATAGTGATGATGTATCTCAGTGTATGTCACTGATTTATAGAAACACGTCTGGCGAGTACCCGTTACCTTTCAACCACCGACTAGCACTAACTAATGCATTGAGTTGAATGGCAGTTACAAATCGTTAGGTAGATGAAATTTCCATTACAACAAACCAATATGGTATGAATCATTTCCTATGAAATTCTGAGCGTCTGTATTTCGTGGGAAATGATCACTGACCGATTGACTAGCTAGCTTTCCAGGAAAAATAAATAACTCAATGGCAGCATCAGCATGATGACGTAAGTGCCTGGTTACCAAATAATTGACCGACGATAGGCCATCTCATAGTGCACCTTGCAGTCAACTTGGAAATGGTTTCTGCTTATCTTGGTGAAGAAAAAAAAGAGTTGATTTCGAATACCTTCCAATTTGGAGCGAAGTTAAGTTGTATATTGTCCCCTATACAAAACTCTATTGGAACTGATTTGGGATAATTGGATGGTGAAGTAATGTCAATTTAATCTTCAAATATATTCTCATCTGCTTTTCTTTTTATATTACAAACTTGTTTCTATGAGTTCAGCTATATGGCACCTTACACTTTTTGCAAAATATGAAAATCAAATTATCCAAAATTAGTTCCAATCGCGTTCAAAATATTATATTGCCGAAGGCTTCAATTTGCTTGTCGACGTAAAGTAAATTCCAAATAGAATACAATCAGTGATGAAGTAGTTTGTAAGTTCATATACTGTTCTTTCTTAAAAGGATATGTCCGTCGGCGAAATCAGGCTAGGTGGGTTAAAAAGGCGGATCATGAACATAACTTTGTGAAAACATTATTATATAAGTTATTGTTATTTTGAACATGGTGCTTAGGATGTATGTTAAAAACTGTGTGAGAAAAATTTAAGCATATCATATCGAAAAATATTTGCAGGCTGGCTCAATTTCATGCATGGATGTCCGTTAACTATGTAAACGTATCTACTCCATAACCTCGCCAAACCAAAATTTGGTTCTACCAAATGAAATGAGGTCAGGTTGTACTTTTCATGACCCCATTCAACAATGTACAAAGTTCCCTATCACCACATGCACCAATGACGCTTGTAAGTGTTGTTGCTGTTTGGAGAGGTCATTCACCACGTAAACGATATATCTCGCACATAGAAACTTGGGGAATATTTTTGAATATTTTACACTGAATTCAAAGCCATGTTAAATCATAGAGACCTCATCGTCACTCTACAACCGTGTGTTATCTAGGGAAAGACTCGCGAACGACTAAATCAACAAGTACTGAGGTCATATTGACACGAAAATATGTCCCCTATCTAAATATGTCACCTGTCAAGCTATCGTAAGAGTTCAATTATCGTCACCTGGGCGAATAAATTTCAATCCTCCTCCCCAATGTTCCATCATAACTGTGGCATGCCGCCTGCACGTGATAGAAAACAAAGTTTGATCTGAAAATCGGCCCCCACTGTAAAAGATGTTAACCTAATTTAAACCGGCACTACTGGTTAATTGATTACTTGCTTACCATTAGTTACTAGGTGCATGGCGCATTTGAACCTCGCCCTTTCAAAGTCACAGATGCACTGCCTTAAAATGGTAGTGGGGAATTAAAAAAGGCGGTATACAACACAAACTCTTGCAACCGTCAATAATATTTAATATTTAGTGAAAGATACTCCATTCTAACTCAACGTCAAGACACATGCAGGTACATCAAACATTCGGTATCAGGTAGAATTCGCCTCGGGGGCAGATGAATTGACCCTCATTTTTTTCAAATCTCCGCTTGTATACTGCTTGTGTGGTTTCACTTTTGAAGGTCAGACGTTCATGGAGTTTTCGCATCTTTTCATATGAAATTTTGAAAATATAATTTCTCCATCAAACACTAACACAGGCATAGCCGACATTTGAATTTGAACTATAATATCGGAAAACTCGGATTTATTTAATAATTCGCTGATAGTTAAATTTGTACGGTGACCCTATATTTCTATGTTTTATTTTGAAAGAGATATTTTATCTTTTGCTCGGGAGAATGTTAGAAAATATTCTTAATCTCAAAGCTTCGACGCGTGTACTTCTTAACTGAAAGGAGTGAATAACCGAACGTCGATGTTACTTTTACTAACCTGTAAGTCTTGAAAAAATTCTAAGAGTTCGGCCATCTCATTCAAGCAAAGGTTTTATTAGATACTCGGTAAACTGATGAGTTTTTTTCTATTTGTTGCAATAGAATTCATCCATGCAATGAGATGTAGCAAACAGCATTTTATTTTGACTACTATTTTCAATTGGTAAAACATACACAACATTGCATTATAGGACTCATACAACTGAAAAACCTTTCTGAAATATTGCATTCTTTGCACTGACAAACTTTATAGTTCTTATAAAATTTATTTGCTGTCGATCTATCAACGATCGATACTTCATTTAAAAATAACATTGTACCTTAAAATATTAGAAAAGGTCATGATTTACTATACACAATAATTTACGGTCATTGCAATATATAACGTTGGCAGGTCCTGACTTGGCAAGTCTTGAGTAAATGTATCAAAATTTAAACATGTCTATGGTCATAGACACAATGACTTCCATTATTTACAGATTAATATTTACAAAATTTTTCGATGCGAAATACCAATTGATAGAATGCAGTCAAAGTCCACAACCTGAGCCAACTACATGCACGTAAATAGTCAGAGATTGCTATCAGTTCAACTGCTTTGCTGTCAAATTGCCAATCTGAACACAGGAAGAGAGCTCAGCCTCTCTTCATCAGAGCTAGGTAAAGTAATTTCCCTGTCCCGATTCCTCAGAACGCTATCAATTAAAAATTGCGTGTTAGATTAGGTAAAAATGTTTAGTTCAATCTTTGAAAAGTAAATCGTGTGCTGTGAACTTACATGTGAATTCAGTTATGAAAGGACGGGTCGTCTCACCATAAAAAAGGACATATGACATAAATAATATTTGCACAGTTAGTGTGGATTCTAAGAACAAATAATACGTTTAAAATGTACGAATATATTTCGTCGACTACTTCAGATCGCACACCCATGCTTAATTATGCCAAAAGACAAGTAAGCAAATTACATTCAACCCTTCCATATAACGTTTACAAGAATGTAATAACTAGATTGAATTCATAGGGCAGAGGCAGGTTCGAGACAAAATTTGTTTCCAAACTTACCCATATTCACCTTTTTTCCAAGTTTATAGGCATACATATGAATATTCCATGTGTTTGCCCGTCCTGTAGTCATTTTTAATTGTAAATTCCGGTAGTTAAACGTAAATAGCAGGTAACACTATGATTGCAGTAAAGGGCAACTTAAATACTACAACGATGAATTGTCGAGATTTACATGCAAGTACATGGTTTCCTAGTTGAAACAGTTCGATCTTATTCTCCTGTAGTTAAACCTCTGTCTTGGGTATCTACATTTCCGTTTTGGTGGATTTTGCCGCTTCATTTGGCCGACCAGTTTCTTAGTCTTCGGTTTTTGCTCGTATGTCCTTCTTGGTGTTTGTAAGCCAAGTCCCTTTTTCTTGGTTGGTCGTTCGCCACGTGAAGCTCCCTGCCGGTTATTAGCGACGCATTCCTGAGAGTTGCTGCACGCGGGAAAGTCACACACAGGCTGACTGATGTCATGGTTGTGATCTTGACTCTGTACTTCATTTGATATATTCCAGATCCAATTATCATTTGAGGTACATCGATGTCTGCCGGTTGTGTAAGAGGTAGTGTGATATGGGTTTTCCATTGAGATGATTACTGTTCAGCTCTGATTTGAAAAGTCATTGATTGCCGGCAACAGCGTAAAAAATGATTCGAAATGTTGGTTGAACGATTCCCTTCAATGAATGGAACCTATGTCATATGTATTATGTTGAAAACACGTCGCTGTCATGGAAAATAATTCGACAGTACTGTATAAATTTGAAGATAAGTTTCACACTACAGGTTCCAGATACCCAAAGTACTCTCCTGAAATCTTAGTCTACATGTTTCTCTAATGCATTGTACGGCCTGATCTGAATGTCTTGAAACAGTATATATAACAAACAGTGCGTTCCCTTCAGGACGCGCAAGTCAGGCAGAGGAGGATACGCCGATCTGTTATGACATGCAATAAGTGGGCCTTCACTTCTTTGTGGTGAAAGCAGTGTTAATGTGATTACATTCCGTGTGTAGATGTAACTTGGTAGTTTTTGGTTCCCATCGGTTTAAATGGTATCCCTTGTCGTAATCCGGCATCCAATACCTGTAAAATAATTGATAATTATCAGAACGCTACTGAAAAAGGGGGAAGCAAAGAGAGTGAAATGTTGATAAACTATTGACCATGGTTAAAGGCAATATCGATATCATTGATCAAAATGGAAAAACAAATAAATCGTGTGATACATTTACACTGAAGGCGTATTTATATATTGTGTGGTCTCACTGGTATTAATTACCTGTATAATAACGCATGGACCTGCAGGATCACTTGAAGAACATTGGAGCTCATCAGCTTCACTGGTATAAATCAATGTTAGTCTAGGGGTGCCGTACAAGATGACTGAATACAAGTCTATCCCTATGATGATGTTGAACGATCGCACTACAGATCAGCATCGAAATGGAATTTTATTTTTTTGCCGTCACTTGTAATCACCGAAGCTCTTGTAACGACTATACTCTATTATTTTGCATACAGACTTCTTCAGTAACTGTTCCACATAGGAAAATAATGGCTAGTTGCATTACGAATGTTTGAGGAAGGAAATACGTATTTTATTGTTTATGAGCGAGGTCAAATGGTTAATGGTTGGCCATTAGCCAATCTGAATATCAGATATTGTGTTGGAGTATAATTTCAGAGGAATGGAATGGTGCAAATGTCAAGAAATCTATGGTAACCGAAGCTACAGATCTACAGCACCACCGCATAGTATATCAAACGCCGGTATCGGAGGGTGTGCCGAGATGTGATTCCTGGAATGTAAGACTCAATGATAATGCACTTTGAAACCGCAATCACGTGTCTCCTCCTGTTGAATTCCTGTCAGAGGTCTATTAGTTTTCAAACTTCACCCCGTATGGCCTCTATGTGGCGATATATTGATGACTAGCAAACATTAGCGATTGTGACACAGTATATCTGCTAAATTTCATCTCCCATGTCAAACAACGAGGAACCGCAATTATGGTAGCGGCACGCCACGTACAAACTTGACTGAACTTAAAGACCAACTGTATTCAGACAAGAGGATATTATACATACCTGAAAACAATAAGTGCACATACAATATACAGAGTACATAGGGCATGTGTCAGCCTCCTTCAACGACCATTCTATGTAAAGTTTGTTAACAATTACTATCCATATGGTTTTGCGATTCTTTGAAAACCATGTGCTCTGTGCCACGTATGCAGTCTAAAAAACCTATCACTCATGCGCAGTACTTGTAGTCTACGAATGAGACGTGCTGGTAAGAAAATCATAAACACTAGCAGTAGTACCAGGTCCTAATAATGAAACAAAGTCGTGGAGAAACAAGGTTTCTGCACTGAGTTCCTGACTGACGATGAAATATCTCGCTTTTCGGCTAGTAAAATAAGCCTGACTGATAACAACCTAAAGTAACCACATCCACCTGCGAAGGAGTTAAATTTGAACTTTCACCCTATGACATGTACACAATCATCTAAGCTGTCATGTTGAAAGGCGACCTCAGGAGCCAGGACAATTAATTTAAACTCGGAATACAAACATCGGCGAGTGCGTCCTTCATGGTTACCGTAGTGGGCGCCTCAAAAATGACAGAAAAAAGGTCAAACATTCCTCCAGCAAACGTTCAACTCTTTCAAAATCAACAATACCAATTGGGTTTCACCGTGCAAATTTTGACAGTAGAGAAACAAATTACCCAATATTTACCGACATTTGAGATTAAGAATAGCCCCCATCCCTGTTTTATCTCTATGAGCAAAAATAAAAAAAATCCTGCTGATTGTCGCAAACCTATATTTGTAAGCCGATGTAAATGTTATTTCCTCGATAGGTCTTAAAATGAGCCCCACTAGTGGTAGGAAAAATGAATACTGTAAAAGTTATTGACGGCCCGAATATATGTCCCGAGGGGCCTTTCTTCGTAATTGGAGACACTCTGTGAAATTTTGTATACCGCGAATCAAACTTGAATACAAATGCTACCTATCTAACATATGTAATGTGAACATATAGACGGTAATTAGCCGTAAAGCAAATAGCAATATGTTTTTTGAGTCTCTGTTTGTACATTTTAGGTCAAGAGGCTTATCTACTTACACGTGGCGAGGGTCAATGGTGTGTGAACTTTGGCCCAATCTGTTAGAGCAAAGTACAGGCCATTTATCATATATGTTGCCTTGGATACCAGCAGGATTTGAGTTTCAAATCATACTTGATAGTAAATTGTAAAGGACTTAATCGAGTGTGTGTATATATATATATATATATATATATATATATATATATATATATATATATATATATATATATATATATATATATATATATATAAAATATCTATTGGTGATAAAATCCTGTGATACTTTTCATTGTCTTTTTTTTGTATCATGCACTTTCAAAGTCAAAGATTTACAATTGCAAATTATTGAAGATGCAACCACTTTATTTTTTAGAAGAGGCATTTGCAGACCACACCTCTGACTTTTGTTTTTGTTTTGTACATAGAGTTGAAGTTAAATAGAATAGGAAGATTGCTGGAAGATACATCTTATTCGAATTCCAATCTAGTCTTTTTTGTATCTGGTGTAAACACCTCTCTATTTGGATCGTTTTGGTTTCCGTTTTGATGGCTTTAGTGGTTTCGTAGGAGGACAAAGTTTCCTAGGTAATTATCTACACTTCATTTTGCTTGTCTGCACGACACGTTCGCGACATGTGACGATGAATCTGTCGTTGTGCAGTACTTCGGTCTGATTACAAACAGCGGATGAAGTCACGATGTTGTATGCATAGCAGATAGGAAGATGACACACGGCCTGCTTGATGTCGTGGTTTGTGATCTTGACCTTGATCTTGCAGTTCGCTTGATATTTTTACGGTGACCATCTTACATGCATGTCACATTTCATGTCATTTATTACATTTCATACATGTCTGCCAATCAACTACATATTTGTTTTTCTCCATGTATTCAGACTTCTCCTTCTCCAATACTGTATAGTATTCCATGTAGTTTTCTGGCAGCAAGATTGAGCTAAACGCTTTTAGAAGGCATATCAGAGTCGTTTCTTTCATTTTAAGACAGCCTGCTACACGGAAACGTGTACAATATTCCTTGGGAGTATTATGTAACATATAGTAGTATATAAAATTCAGGAGAGTCCGTAATCTACTCGTTGTTGGTACTCTTCCTATTGTTTCTTTGATCTCAATCTCGTCCATATATGGGTTTGAGAAGTGAGCAATCATTGTTTGATACAGATATCTCCTTTCACGATGCAGTAACCATGGCTTGACGCGTATGTCAACATTGTTCGTACGATGACCATAATAAACTAATTATTACGTAAATAAGCTTGACTAAGGTTGTTGACCGCTGTAAAGCGGCAGGCACGACAACCAGGAACGTTACAGTTGTGCAGCAGTCCTACTGTTGACTAAGCGTACACCCTCTATCTACATTTATGGCAACTAGTAGCTCTTCACGTGTAATGTAATTTTCTGTGCATGGTAAAAATTAATATTTTCTTGTTAGATATATTCTAGGCAAACATGAACTAAAATCAAAGACAATTTACCTGGTAGGTTGTGAAAGCTTGGTCTGTTAAGTCAGAAGCCTATTATAGTATATACACTTTCTTTTTGACAACAGCTCATTCTTACCAGGGCGAACGATTGCTAACACGATTGACACGATTTAGAAAGAGAGCGCCAGCGATAGCGCGTGCATTAGTTGTACTGTGACTATATATGTATATATATATATTATATATTATATATATATATATATATATATATATATATATATATATATATATATGTATAGTTAATTGTACGAGGTGCGATTAACGACTTATACCACGTGAAACAGGCCAATCTTCTCTAAAATTTGAAAATTACTGTCAATAAATCGTCTACTTTCATTTGAATACCCACAATGGAATGGAGTGACCCATCGTACGTCGAAAGGTTCACAGAGGTCATTATGCACCTGGCATGCGAGTTTGGGAGAATGACCTATCCCAGACAAGTAGGACAAGGGCTCTGGTCAACTGCAAATCTGCATTTGAATAAGAGCTACAGAGTGGTATAATGCACCTGTGTAGAATGAAACTTTTTTAGTCTGATTGGTTAAATAAAATGGCTTGCCTTACTCTGTCATATTGGTTATTGGCTAGCGAGAAGGAATTCAATCTGTAGATGCATGTGATTGCCACGTGGATGCATCAGGCTTTCAATGCCATTTTCGTGTTTTCGACTGGTCAAGATGGATCTTGTCAACTTGTCTGATCTGATGACCCAAGAGACTTCCTAGAGTTCCATGGACGGCCATGTAAAAACAACCAAAGTGGATTTTACACGGGCAAACTGCCCTATAAGGGCAGCCGCTACTACGGAGCGCATAAAATCTACGATGTGTACTACAAATTATAAAAAAAGTACTTGGCGATGATAACACCGGACGGGATTGTACTATCGATGACCCTTGCCAAGGGATAATCAAGTTCTCCTGCCAGAAAATATACGTCTTTACACAAAGCAAATGTGCAAGATGGCTTGGCCAGACTGCCAGCACACTGGATATTCTGGCAAGGTAATTTATTCTTTTACTAAAATATTTATACACAAAACGAATTCTGTAAAGTTATAAAATTAAATTCATTGACCAAAACAATTTGTTGTGTGTGCGGCAGTATCACAGAATTTCTTTCGACTATTCCACAAACGTTACAAAAAGGCTGCACTTATTTCCATGATATTTGTCACATATGTCTTGTGTTTGTTAATTCTCTGTACCATCAGGGATCCGATGAGCAGCTTATCAAAGAACAAACAGGTCACAGATCAGATGACGCTTTACGCTCCTCAAATGTATGTCTACTGCACAACAAAAGCATGTGTCGAATATATTACTACCACCTCCATCTAGTGTTAAATCAAGAGGAATCTGTAAGTAAACCAGTTTCTCAAGTTATGACGAAACAATGTAACAAAATAGACAAGATTGGTCCAACCCAAGAAGACGCCGAATCTAAAGATGGACAGTCTTCATCAACAAATTATGTTGCTTACATTGAGCATGGTCCAAAGAAAGTTAAAATTGAATTATAAAATGTGATGCTATAACATATCAGTTGAACAAATTGTCTCAATTTTGTTTTTGAATGTGTGTGAATGCTTTAGACATCTCGACTTGACCTATTATTCTCTTGCAAATTAGTAATCAGTCATACTTTTTTTCATATTTAAATAAGTAATCACTACACTTTTATTGATATGATAATGATTTTCTTTCATTAAAGTGTGGTGATTACTTATTTACATATGAATAAAAGTATGACTGAATACTTATTTTGCATAAGAACAATAGGTGTCAGTCGTGTTTTCAGGAATAAATGGATGGCAAGAACAATAGGTCACATGACCTGGAGTGGTATAAATATATATATAT
>LD344262.1:7310-17498 GCA_001465055.1 Ptychodera flava | reverse complement strand
ACATTGTGTAAACGGTGTTATAAACTTAAACAAAGCCCACTCTTTAATGGAATCCTAATCCCAAGACCAGTGATTAAACACAAATACTGCAAAGCTTAACTTTTCCACAACGGTAAAAGGGGTATTGCCGTTTTCGAGATGAACGTTTCTAGAGCTGCCATATGATATTCGTCACGTGCTGCAGGGTCATTTTTACCTAATTGGATGGTTACGCTATTGAGATAGAAGCGAGTCATGGTTACGTTTTGAAGTAATAACATAAGGAGTACAAAGCAGGCTGTGCACACTGCTAGTGTCCCTCACCTGAACCTCCAAGAACAGACAGGTTTCAGGATGGTTCGATTACGGTCAAAGTGCTTGGAACATCGTCATATCGCAATGCTCTCATTGGAAGATCAGGTGTGTTCATGAAAACAATGCATGTTTTGACCGCGTTCAATCGTTCGCCCTATAAGCCCGGTCAAAATAGTGTACAGTTAAAATATTTTGACATTACGACATACAATAACGGAAAGGGCTCTAAACAGAAATGTGTTTCAAAACGTCTCTTGAACCGGACAAAATTATAGGCCTACGGCAGTTGAATAGGTTCTACACTATCCGTATAGTCTCCATTCAAAAAATTATGTTTCATCTCGCTTTTTTGTCATCCGCTTAAATTGTGCTGCATTCTAGCTGTTCTTCAAACAAAGTTCGCTAAAACACGTTGAATCCGAAGTATTAACGAAGTCACTGATTCGAAACAAGCACAGCTCATAGAAGAGGGCGAACTGATCAATAGCACTGTGCCACTGGTCACGATTCATCATTAGTTTATTTTCACGCGTACGGTTGGCTCTTACCATTTTACGGTCCATACGGAAACATACTAAACATCTCAGCACGACGATATAAAAGGTCCAAGATGTCGCAATAAATTGGTCGCTCAATATTTTACTATTATATCGTAAACCAGTCGTTTTACGGTACCACGTATATTTCAGACTAATTTGGCGTTAAGTTTTTTTTACAGACTTTTAGGGGCCTAAACACCCGATTCAAGCAGAGCCATTCAATGTGAAACTATGGACCACAGTGATACTATAGACCCTGTGTTGAATAGATTCGGAGACTGTCCCTATTGACCGTGTTTTAACAACGTTTTCTTGACCATACGCTTGATGTGGTAGACCCCTTACTGTATTGCCGTTGTAGGTTACACTGGCCCGTGTCAAAAGAGAGTAAATTAAAGCACTCTGCTCGGTCGAATTCTCGCGTAGATCATGGGGTAAACGCGAGGTCCCACAATAATCAATAGTTGGCTAACCAGTAACTGCTGCATACGCCTAAGAAAAGCCAAGTGACTAGGCCCATTCTTGTCCTAGACGTGAATTTCATGTTAATCGTGCGCATTTTCGTAAAGAAAATGCATGGTGGTGCGCACATTAGAATCAGGATAGCATGGTGTGACAGGGAATTTTAGTTTTGATTTCTCATAATGTAGTAATGTACGCTATCCTGTTGGAGATTTTGATGCATTGTGTACCAGTACATTGTATATGATCCCATGTACACAAAAATGATTTACCATTGGAACGCCGAGCGTCACTTTATCAGTTTTCAATACACAACGGCTACTTTATGGACGCAACAGGCTGTTTACTGAAACAGAATACAAATTTTGCAACATTTAATTAGACTCCATTTTGCCAATGAAGCTATACTTAAGCTATTCACAAAAGATAGTAATTTTTCAGAGCTGTATTTATCTGTCCAGAAAGGTATATATCATTTTAGGAGCATTTAATCGTGTTGTTCACATGTTCCGGTCATCCCGTACCATTAACCCTCACGAAATTTGAGGTAGCGCCTTTAACGGAAAAAGACGTTGAAGACATGTATAAAGCTAAATCTCTGGCGACAGCTTCTGTAAACCTGTCGATTGTATTTGAAATGATACCACGTAATGACGACGGACTTGACTTTTGCATGAAGTCAATACTTCTGAATTTCTATGTACCTCTGATCAATCAAAACGAGTGTTCTCCCATGCTTTGTCATATCTAAGTCATATCTAATCCCCCGTCTCTGTTTCAACATTGGTGGAGAATCCTAGTGCCGAACTCCTCTGTGGCCAGACTCTCACGTACGTAATATATGACGGCCAGCCTCATACGACATGTTGTACCAGGTATAGAGTTGACTTCAATTCCATACATTCGTCCAGAATTCATTGTTGACATAAATTCCGTGGATTTATTTAATGGTTCATTTATTAAGCATTTCAATACGGTACACTCAGCGAGAAAGACAAAGAGTTTTTCACAACGTGTAGACATTTGATAGAGTGTATTCAATTTGTCTTTATTAATTAATTAATTAAAGTTTATATTTTGTTTTTAACAAACTCTCTAACATGTTACTGAAGATAAAGAACAAACGTACTGACCTTTTAAAAAAATATATTTTCAAGGGAAAACTGCAACAGACGTATACCAATTATTTTACTGAATTCGAAATTTCAGGAACAACACAAAACTGTACATATCGCACATTAAAGGCTAAAGGAGGAAAGTACAAAATACGCTTCAGGGAATATTTGGTTTCATTCGAAATAAGATATTTGATCAAATTCAATTTTGGACTTCAGTGTAAAATTTTCCAGGTTTAACGACGACTATCGAAGTATTTCTAAACCAGGCAACATTTTACAAATAGTGTAACAGCAAGTAACACTTATACGAACAGATATTTACATGGTGTGATATTTGCGAGTGATCTGTCTTCTTTTTCAGCAACCATATGGAATAGTCTGCTCAAAGTGGAGTCCTGAATAGTGCATGCAGTAGAAACTGCCGATCCCTCTGTTAAGAGAACGTGTAACCCGTATTAAAAATTAATATGCTCGGATTATTTTCATGATCTTTCGATTAAATCATAAATCAGTTAATAACCGTAGCTATACTTTCTGGGACAACGTTCTTTGGCGCAGTATGTACACTCTCTAATTATTTTGAATTAAAATGCTGACGTTCATAAATTTATTGAAACTTTCGAAATACACTCGTACCCGCACGTACGCAGAAATCAAGTGACACTGAATTAACCTCCATCATTGTTTGCCATGGGAGTATGCTGTACTTTTACCTGCAGAAAATTAGTTTTCTATAATTGACAGTCTGTACATGAACATATATTTTTGATGGTTAATAAGAATCCACGAGAAGTTGCATAACTGCGTTTTGTTGTTGTTGTATTCCTTTGGAAGACGGCATTGTCTCATGACACAGGACAAATGGTGCATCATCCACAATTTGATAATCTGCAAAATAACTAATGATGATTGTAGTTGACCTTTTATTAAAATACAACCCTGTCACACAAAACTTGATTTCTTCCACCTAGATGACATTTGACTCTACGTGAAATATCAATTTTTCTCCGACTGGAAGTTCTTAAGTTGGCGTGAATTGCATGTCCTTTTCATTGCTTGTGTCAACAGATATGTAAGATTTACCAGCCAGCGTACTTAAATTTGCCACCATCAATTTGCAGAAATAATGGAAATATCAGAATTTTCGCATTTACGATCGAAAAGATGGCACATTCCTAGTGATGTGACACGGCAACAGAGAGAGACAGAGGGAGGGAGGGGACAGACAGACACCATGACAAAGACACATATAGACACAGAGACTGTTAGACTGATAGGCAGACAGAGGACCAAGGATCAAGGAGACAGGCAGGCGGCGACATCGATTCAGGCAATACAGAGAGACGACATGACCGAGTCACAGTAAAAACGTAAACACGTGATGCGTCGTGACAATTAAGACCCATACTTAACTGATCCCCCTGAAAACTTTAATTACCTGCCATTATAGAGAAATGCGTATCACTTTGATTGGTAGGAATGGACATATCTCAGGTTGCTTACTTTGGTTTTCATTACGAGAATATCCAAGACATATGTATAACCTGTCGTTAACTTTATTTTTGAGTTACAGAAAATTTACATTTAATTCCCGAGGTCATGTTCGGTATAAAACACAAGCACATGCTTCTACCACGGCTGTCGACTGTATTCACCTGGAAAAGCATAAACACCAAGCGTAAATTGAAATATATTAGGTTTGCATCACTATAATTCAAAATTTCCGTTCCTGCGACGCTAGGAGTGAGCTACACGATCACAATGACGCAGAAGTGACCACTTGTACCGTCTAGAGATTTTTAATTTCTGACATACTATCGTACTTTGGAGTTGATTGGTGAACAATGCGTAGTTACTGGTGTGCGGTTTAAGACGAAACCGCTACCTGGCAACGGAGACATCAGTTGAGCGGCCAGTAATCGGCAAATGTATACAGGGTTATGGCATAAAGCGAAGAGTGGGGAAATTCGTGCGATGTTAAACATGGAAAGCAGATAAAAGATGTGCTACCATTCTGACGGCAGTCTACGGAGTACTCACGTAGAAAGGTGTATTGGTATTTGCCGTCCAAATTGTTCACTTTTTTCACAAACAATCCCTATTAAGAGTCGCTTTTTCATTAAAAACCCTATCATTGGTCGATAACAAAGCAAATGTCCCACGTTTTAGAAATCCTTCATGTGCAACAGAATAACGGTGTGAATTTTTCCTCAAATTTGTCAAGCAAATCCCTACGAATGGATCATATTTTTGGACTATACGTTGGTAGATGTTTTAAACTTTGGCGACACTGCCCCGTATGAAAATATCAAGAGTACACCCCCTGGGGACTGCAGTATCACGAAACTGTCATCAATATGACGGTATAGAATGCGCGAGACACATCTATGTCAGGCTATCAGAATCTTTGCATCCTCAGTAGACCTGTAGCTTATTTTTTTTTTCATTTTCTTTCGAAGATTACGGATTAAATTATGCTAATTTCATTCTACTTTATTTTTTAAAAAATATTCTGCACGGCACCAACAACGAGGATGGTCTCAGTAAAATTTAACATTTAAAATTATGATTTTTGACGCCATGCCGTTAAAGGCGTGTGACACGTGGACTGCTCGTTGTCGTACATGATATTAATTTCGCAATTGCCAATACAATGTTTGCCTATGCGTAGGAGTAATGTAAACGCCTCTTTGAGCCCACTTACTGATCAAAGTGTTCGCGATAGCCTTTCATTTTCCATAAGTGTGAACTAACCACTTGAGTTAGGGAAATGTAGACATATTAAAGAGAGAGAAAAACGGTTTCAAAAGAGTTATAACGTTTGTAAATTATTCTGAAGTACATGTAATGTCGCATTAAGTAAATGTATTAATTGCATTACATTTGAGTGAGGCAAAGTAATTGACATTTTGAATCTTTTGAGAAAACATAAATTTCCATAAATTTTACAGAATAAAAATGCACAGAGTAATAAATATCACACATTTCCACCCTTTTTTATTAAAAAATGATGTAATTACTTTCACCTAAATTTTAAACATCAGCAACTTTAGACACAGTTGGAGGTTACGAAAAATGTTATAAAACCGTTGTTAAATTAGCAAAGTTTCAACACAGTCTCGGTGTTGCCTTTCCCGGGAAGGAGAGCCTGAGTTACATTCGTCTCCAGGTCAGCTGTCATTTTTACCTTTCCATATGCCTGCGGTTGTCTTTTTTAAATAGCGCTAGCTTATAACTCTTCTTTTAGAGTTGAACATTTAGTCTAATGTTTGGGCGATTCTTTGTCTCAAATTGTTTGAAAAAAGTAAATTTACCGTCGCCTACTATATGTCTCCGTATGCACTACCCTATTTCGTTCATTTATTTCTCTGGTATGCCTATCGGAAACAAAATCTTCCATGTTGAGCATTAAAGCTCCAGTTGCTGTATCTTGTTGCATTTGACTGAATTGAAACAAAGTCACTCATTCTTTGAAGAGGTATTTTGGATTGCCGCTATAGAGACATTTTGCCTTTGAAAATATCACCACTTCAAGCTCCTGTGATGGCTTTGCGCCTAAGCATAATATTATATATACGGCGGCCATATTTGAGTTGCAACTCGAAAAAATATTCCTTTACTAAAATGCAAGTTGTGTGTTCGTCGCCAAATTTTTAAAAAACATTTTGTGGCCACACTTCGGTCAGCATTTTTTTCAAAAATTGCATTTGATGTGAAACAACCTCACGCAAAAGATGCACAAAGGTATAGTTGATGGGGTTTTACATAGTGATAACGTTGACGAAAACAGATTGCTATGTACGTCACCAAATTTTAGCCGAGGGACAATAAAAATATACATTGAATTATGAACGAAGATGTCGTGGCTTTTGTAAATTCATAAATGGTTGTGATTATCAAATAAAGTTATTCCCTGCTTTCTTCTAGATACTACTTTTTCTGATATTTAATAAAAGGTTCCGATTAAAATGATCTAACCTTGGATTCTTCATTCTATCTTTTCTAGACACACTCAGTCAGTCTTGTCGAAGGCATTGCTGATCATGGACGCTTTCAAAATATTAGCGCTCTTTTTGGTGGTAACGATGTGTACTGCCAAGGTAACGCCTTATTTTGCTGTAACAAAACTATACTTGACTGATTTATGTCGAGAGGTCTATTTTAAAGCAGAAGATAGAGTTGTTGTTGAAAGTGTACCAATCTATTTAAAATCCAGCACTGATATCTATCTTCATGATTGGCAATGATCACCATACTCCTTACGTACTCGAGATAGCACAAATTGTTTTGATTATGCAATAAATGTGTTTGACATATTTGTAAGCACGGAGCAATATCAAATTTTCTCGTGTTTTATTAGTGCAAAAACACATTCTCCCCATTTCTGCTGGAGCCAAACGTTTCAACCCTTTAGGTATTGGTAATCAGCTTTGCAACATTTCGCTCTGTATGCAGGAATATCCAGTGACCGTAGAGCACGATGGCCAGACTTACGAAGGTTTGGTCGAAGTGAACGTCGACAAAGGCGAGGAGATCTACAAAACAGGTTACACCGTGCCAGAGGACGGTTCCGAGTCGAAGACAGGACTGTATGCACCGTACACTGTACGCGACGTTAACAAGGTTTGTGTTACAGATCATCAAGGATTTATCTATCAGCATTTACCTGTATATAAAGATATGTAAATCGACTTTTGGTACTAATTAAAAGGCACAGTTTTTATGTGGATTGTACTGAAACAAGTGTGTTTGAGAGAGAGAGAGAGAGAGAGAGAGAGAGAGAGAGAGAGAGAGAGGGCATGGGTCAGTTACATCGCTTCCGTTAACATATTACTTGAGATGGGAGCAGTGATGTAAAATGGTTTGGTCGCCCCAAATGCAAGCCATAAACCGTCCATTGCTTTTAGATTTATTTTCGACATTACAAAGTAAGTATATCCCACTTTTACCATGTTGCACACAGAAAGTGGACGCTGTTGTCGATGAAGATAACAATGTGTGCTACCTTTCCGTGTACGATGCCAACGAGGAGGTCAGCCCGGTAGACTTGAAGAGCGATCTGGAATCTTCATCGGTAATTTTTTCAGGATTATGTTGTCTGTTTTTATACCTATATGAACTCATTGTGTAGCTTGATATAATGCAAATCAGTCAGTCAGTAATTCAGTACAGTGGCGAGCGACTAACGTCTATCTGTCTGTCAGTTTTTTCTGTATGAGGGTTAACAGCGACACGATATTCGATCAGAGTAATTTAACGACATAATAGCTGGCTGGTAAGACGTTATTTGTATTGTAGTGTAATTTAGTTGAGAGGTTTACTTAGCGGCATTGGGTGACATTTTTACTGTTTAACTGTTATGATCATTTGCGTTGTCGCTTAGATAAGCCTTTTACAGTCGTTTTGAGTGTTTTCTGAGTGATCGTTGAACACGGCTAGATTATAAAAGGTCATTTCCGTAATAAAATCATACAATGGTTGCGCATAAGAGGTGGCAATTAAACATTGCACAACCCATAATACATCGTAAATTTAATAACAGGCGAAGAAGTTAGAAGAATCAAAAAGTGTCACGAAACTAGAGGGACAGATCGTCGAGGATCCAATCGCAGATGTCGCATCAGTGTCGTCAGTGGTCGCTTCCCATTGTGCTGACAAGACTTCCTATTGGACACTCGTCACCAAAGAAGAAACGACATGTGATGGCGTTCCGTGCGAAGAAGAAATCCAAGCCTTAGACGGTATGTATACTTTATCTGTATATGTTAGGAAACAAATTATCCATAGCAAATATTCGTTGGCTTGAGCTAGTTCGGTGAAGAAAGGTCTCAACAAAAATATCATCGCTATAGTCTTATTACTTATTTCATTCAATCTGACGACTTTGAGACCCTCTTTAAGTTGCCTCTTCAAGCTACCTAAGGGGTATCATAGCATGATTACCTACTTTTTCAAGGAGAGGAATATTCTTGAAATGACGACAAGTCGTTTGTGGTGCCTCAAGCTCGTTTCTGTATATCTTTGTGTGACCTGAAAGTTACTATGGCTAAGTTTAACTTTATATGTAGTCCAAGCGATTTTGACATGTTCATTACAGTTATATCTGAGAGCCAAGTTATGTTATTGTAACAATGTCCAAAGTAAAAGATGGTACAGAACTTTTTGCGTGCATGACAAATTTGCATGTCATCCAGAATGATGAGATTAGAATTTGAAGTTTCAAACTTTAATAATTCTAACCAAAACCCAGTATTCCCGAACTTATAAAAGCGCTCCTTCTACCGTTTCAATGATCATCATCATTATCAGCCTCATCATCAACATCATCATCATCATCATCATCATCATCATTTTCATCATCATCATCATCACGGCTACCATCACAGCTAGTATCATCTTTATTATCATCATCAACGTCGCCGTCGACACTGTTGCCGTGGTAATGATGATAATGACGCTGATATGGGTAAAGTAGTTGCAGATGTTTAACTTCATTCCAGGTAATAGTAATTTTAGGGTTCTAATTTCAATAAGTTTTGTGAATTTCTCTTTTTTTTACAAATTTGCAGCTAGAGGGGTATGTCTAACTTGGGGCTTTGAGTGGAGATTTAAATGGGAATGGAGATGCCTGTTTGGTTCATGCAATGAGATCAGAGTGAGATTCAAGGCCAGAATATGTATCAGGTTTGGTTAACCAGCCGATGGTTTCTTCCACCGAAGAAAATAGTGGAAAGTAAAGATAATAGAAAGGATTCTATTCGAAAAACTCATAATTAGTGACACACTATATTCCCGTTATACGTGAACTTCTTTTCAGTCTTATCAATGTAACTTCATGAATGATATGTAAAGCTTTTAGTACCATAATTTTCTTTCAATAAATTATACATCTGACTACATGACATTTGCGTATTCATCGTGTATCTTTGTCTGCTGAGAATATAGATCGTCAATAAGCCGTTTTTGTTAGTCTGGCGGACACCACGGACTACATTTTTTCTCGTTGACGCCGACAAGCGGACGTTGCACATGCAGGTGATAGGGCAAAGACTTGAGACAGTGTAAGCAAATTAAGAAATTACTAGCATCGTAAAGAATATCTTTGCTTTGAAGCAAAGTGATGTTTGATCAACACTGTTAGTAGCTGGAAAACTCTGACCATAATAGTTTTTAATAACTAAAACATTCATCAAGTATACAGATGACCTCGTGGGAAATTACAATGCTTCTTCGATGCGGAAAGAAGGGTGTTATAAATAGTAATATATTACAGACTCCTTCCCTATATATAACTATATTTTTCCTAGCTTAATGGTCATAAGAGGAGTGTCATGTTATGTATGCTAAAGGTAAAGGTTGAAATATACTTTAGTTTGGAGATGTAAAATATTTTATATCTTTAACTTTTACAACCAGAAATGTTCGACACGTACCCTACGATTTGAGAAATATACTTCACATTTTAGAGTTAACCACTTAACATGGTAAAAGTCACGGTAAACACAATCTTTACTGTAAAACCTAGCGGAATCTTGGATACTGAGTCAACAGGAGGATTTCTTGCGCATTTTGTTATTTCTCTGCATAACGCCATTAATGAACTTTTTTAGAATGGCTTATATAAAGGCATAACGAAACTCATATGGTTTCATCCTTTGGAATTGCTACGACACTTAGGGTTTGCATTGTTTAAGTTTTATCATCATGGTCTTCCTAATTAATAATTTTTTCTCCATCATCTTCAACCTGTCTGTCTGTCTGTCTGTCTGTCTGTC
>LD344261.1:636912-649475 GCA_001465055.1 Ptychodera flava | reverse complement strand
ACTGTCGAAATTCAGCGTTCTTGGGCCCAAGTCGTATCCCTGCCTACCTGAGCTACTCGATCGCTTCCAAAAATGCCAGTCTTTTATTCACTTTTCGTAAATAACCGTCGATGTCGGCAACTCTCTCGCTAGCCCTGTGTACGATGCTGTGTGTTAGCTGTAGCGGCCAACACACAACATCGCGTCCATCAGCTTTCCATTTTGCTTCTTCGGCCCCCGTTTGCGTTTTCTACACTGCTTATACTGCCGGCAGTCATCAGCCATGTTGGATAGCGTCTCTTATGAAGACGTGCGCGCATGCGCAACATGGTGCGTAAAAATTTACATAATCTCCTCAAGGTATAACGATAACGCTGACAGTAATCCGGACCGTTAAAACAAAAAGAAAATAATAACTCGCGCAGTGGTTAGAAGGCCGTGTTTTCACTAAAATTTAAGACATTTTCCAGTACAATGTTACCTAACAGTTTTCTCTAATAAAAAGATCATATTTCAGGGGTTCAGAATATGAAATAATCACAAAATCGCTAAAATTTACAAAGGAACCCGAGTCACTACCTTAACCGGTCAAACTCTCTTGGCATTTTCCGGCATGAAAATTGACGTTTTTCAAACTATAACATCTCATGCGACTTTTCACAATTGCATATTTCGACGTAGCGACTGGTTTCGGTGATCTTGTATATGAGGCAGAGAGTGTTACAGGTAGTTTTCAATTTTCGACATTTCTGTGTGTATGTAACATTTCCCCTCGCCGAACCTGTCTAATATACCCAGCATATGGACAACACAAAATTTACTAAAGCACCTTCCTTCTTTTCTATATGGCAATCTTTTAACAATTCTGCAGCTGTATTAAAATTAAAAGGGACTTAGTGTATGTAACGACATAAACCATACCTTGACACCATCTCGCTCTGTTTGCATTTGACCACTGTCCCGTTGCTAAGCATTCTGTTGTATCGTCCCCGCGCAGTCCATAGCCTTCTTTACATTCGTAGATACACACTGATTTGTAAGGCATAGATGTAGTTTCACAAGATGATGGTCTCATAGTGATTAGTTTCTGACTGCTGAGTGGTGGACACGTCTTTACTGTAGCCGAAAGTATATGAACATTGGATGGAAATCAGCCATCGGGAAATAACTGTTCAGAGATTGCTATCTTTTATGCCACAGCTGAAGTGATGTATGGGCTACTCGGGAATCAAAATTCAACTCATGAAACGTAAGGTCTGAAAAATTTTCTTCAATCAAGATCCTTTTTTTTACTTGGTGAACATTTAAATACTCCCGCCTAATACTCACTTTTTCCGACATTTTTCCCGTGAATTCCACACATCACGGCTTTCGCCTTCAGTTTTTGTCTCGCGACTGTAATCTTTTTCATAAAAAATATTGATCAGTCTATATGGAAAACGAAGAGTTAAAGACTAGCAGGTATACTTAGATCCAATTAGCAAATTTGATTTACTTTTACAGGTAGGCACTACGTCAGTCCATCGTTCATTTCCACCATTCAGTTCGCATCTCACTTCAGCAGAACCAAGCAAATCGAAACCGCTTTTACAAGTAAACGAGCAGGTTGTTCCGACAGCATTGTCCAATGAGTCACACACCTTGTCACCATTGGTTGGCGCTGACAGGGCCTTACAAGTGATCTCTGTCAAGACAAAATTCCGAAGTCATAAATTTCAAAATGAGGTTCAAGGAATGAATCAATCTCTACAGTTACTCATTTGAGATAGATAAAAACTTCTTAAAATGGTAAATGTAGTAAACAAGAAAGAAAAGCGCTCGTTGTATGTATTGAACATATCTGCATCAGCACTACTTTCTCTGATTCGGTATAGGCCTATCGGCATTTGATGGATCCTTGACTTTTTAAATCCAATAATTATGGAAATAAAAAAAAACTTTAGTATCTTATCGACAACATTTTTCTGATGCCACAGACTTATACAAAAACAAACAACAACAATTATATTCACGGAAAACCGCAGTTAGAGCAACTTACTTATGCATGTGAACGGGTTACCAGACCAACTGCCATCCTCGCGACACGTCCGTTCCGGTGCGCCGCCAACGGCGGGGCGAAAGAGATTTTGATCACACTTGAAGTTACACGTCATCCCGAATGAATTATCGCATTTGGTGATTAAAACGCCTGGAGACTCTTGGATTACTGGGCATTTCACGACTAAAATAAAGTTAAAATTATTAGTAGTCTACTGATCAGAACTGCTGCGCTGGCCAAACGAAGCAATAAGTGAAAATTTGAAAGAAAAAATGTTTAATCATTCATTCATTCATTCACGAACGTCTACAAGAATATAAACATAAAGCGTAAAAATTATCGCAAATACCAATGATCTACATGCCACTTTTCTGTTCAAAGGTATGAACTCTGATGTTTGCCGAACTATTTAAGGTCGAATGCCCCTCGGGAATATATTCGGACTCAAATGTTTACAATCTAATCTATAACTTAAGGCGATTCATTTTAAAGCTCTTGGGGTAAGAAAATTCCTTACCGTCTCGGTTTTTCGAAAACAGAAAATTTTATTTTTCACCTTAGATTTAACAGTGTTGGCGGCCATTTTGAATTTCAAATATCGGTATAAGTATGCAAGTATATCGGTATGTTCTGTGAAGTCTGGTTTTTTTCCTCGATTTGGTAAGAGAATGGTTGAAAGTTTCATTCAGGAAAGTTTGAGCAAAAAGCTTAAGTCTTTCACTTTCGAGGCGCGTACTACCATAACACTGATAGAGAATAACTTACTTTGACAGTTTTCACCAGGTCTTCCGATGTAGCCCGTGTTACAGTGACACTGTCTGATCGATGAACTTCCGGTACTAGCAGTGTTGGAATTCAGCGGACACGGTGTGCATTCGAGATAACCACGTTTCTCTTTGTAGGTCCCATATGGACATTCTATCGCGTGGCGAGAAAACATATTTTAATCATAGGACAACTCTCTCATGAATTATCTGATGTATTTGAACAGAATAGCAGCTATAAAACATATTTTTACAAATTAGATGGCGTCCATAGCTTGTATTTGAATTTATCAATTACTGTTCAAAACTACTTTTTCCACTTTCCTGAATAATGTTCCAAACTTTCTAAAAAGGGATGGACAGTATAACTTTACCATTTTGTAAAAATATATTAAGTTCGTTTCCTTTCCCAATTCCTGATTACGCCTGGTTGTGGCAAAAGTTGATAGACATCATGTAGAACTCGAAGTCAGCTGGGTGCATCGTGATGGCTAAAGTTTAGGTAGAACATAAGATACTACATGCTGTTATAAAAGTAGGATGCACATTCTATACAAGTTAGTTCAAATGTGTAACAAAGAGATGTACTAGTATCACTTCTATCACGTTACATATTGCAGATTATTTGATGTCAGACCTGTACAATTTCCTTTCAATCCACTTCCAGTGTAGCCCGGTTGACACGCGCATTGATATTTACCACTGCTGGTACCGCATGCGCAGTTGGCGTTGACGTCACAGCAGTCGTCGTCCGGGCACAGTACGTTGCAGATGGTGACATTTGCTATAAGATCCCACTTCTTGTCCTTGATATCTAGAATTTTCAAAAATCGTGTTCATATGTTCGAACATGATGATGTGTGGAGTATGCATCGATTTCCATATTGTACAAGTTGAAGACATGGACGTTCAGCATATTTCGCCACAATATAACATTGATGTAGTCCCAAGATAAAGGATTCAACCTTTAGGCTTGAGCTACAAAACTAAGTTTAAGAGCATGTGTAATCATTGTGCAGATCAGATGTATCTTGATTATAGCTGCGTTAACGTGTAATGGGCAGGGGATCGGAGGAATTGAGATGAGACTCGACAATACTTTTCGGTGGAGGAAGGCGTATAAACTATCGGGTTGTGACAGGGGATCTGAAACTAATATGGGTCTCTTTGCACAAGCTCACGGTAGTTTCCTGCTTTTCTGACTTCGCTATACCTTGTCAACCAGTCAATTTTAGTGTCAACTGCAAATCCAGTTGTTGATAATAAACATTCATTTGTGCATATGCTTATATGCAAACAGAATAACTTTTTCAATGATTTGAAACGTGTAACTCTGAGAAATAACACTGTAGACTTTACATGTAAAAACTATAGATGTCAAATCAGGAAAAGTTACAAAATGTGAAGGCAGATTAGGCGTTATATGCTAATCTCTACTACTTTATGTAAATTATTATGAAATTGTGGATTTGAAGTAAAAACTACACCCATATCTTACAGACGTACATTTACCGTCTGTGCCACGTATCATGCACCAGCACTTTCTGTATACTGTCTATTGAGCTCACAATATATAAGGTCTGTCATTCAGTGATCATTGAAAGTAAATCCATATTATCCGAACCCGTCATAGTCCCGATCTAAGATGATTCGATTTATTCCGTTTTTATCATAAAGACTTTGTACAGGTTGGTAACATAGGTCTCAAGTTGAAACAAACCTAAATACCAGCACGTAACTTGTGTCTATCTTTGCTCTGTGTTCTTGCCACCTGGCCAAAATACTCCAGCCTCTCTGAAGTTTATACTTGGCTAGAAATTATTGATTGAAAAATACCTTAAAAACTGAAAGCCATTGCTCAATTGTTTGTAGACTTATCGTAGGATTGCTTCATTAATACAACATATGCCAAAAACAACTGTACTTCGGCAAATCAGTATTATCGATATCTGTGTAAGAATCAATATTCTTGCCGATTTAACACAGAGTTTGTCGTTATAGCTGTTCTTCAACCCTACGCTGACTGACCCACGTACGCAAAAAGAACGACAGAGTTTTAAAAGCGCAAGTTCAACTCCACCTTCAACTTCAACCATAGGCGACCTTTCACTAACTTGAAAATGGACCTTCAAATACTTGAAAAGAATATCGGTAATGAACAACACTATACATAGTTACGCACGATGTTCCGAAATGTCTAGTTCAAACACAGTCTAGATACGTAATAGCTTCAATTTAGTAATTGCATAGCTCTAATATTGTACAAGTGCCATAACGCCATATCCTGATTAATAGCTCACCTACCAGAGCTGATGCGTTGTCCAAACGCTTTGCTGTTGGTCAGGCTGTCAAGTTTGAAGACGTTATCCGCCGTGGCTACGTCGATCAGTTCATCGTCATTAATATTGTCCCCTACGCCCACTGCCAAGATCTCAACACCATTGTTCCGAAGACTTTCACCGGCTGATCTCGGATTTGTATTGGCCCTACCATCGGTTAAAAGTATTACAAGCCTATACCAGAAAGATATAATTTTGACGGATCATATTATACTGAAAACTCTTGAAATGTCAAGAAAATTACATGTCATGACGTAGTTAAAGAACACAGAGGTTATGCAGGAGTACAAAAGAATGTCAGATGTCAGATCAAGATATTGTCAGCTTTGTTTACAGCTCCAGTATTTAATCATCAAAGTCTCCAATTAAGGTAGAACGCGTCTCGGGGTATCATTTTACAAGTGGTATAGCCACCAACTGATAACTCCAAATTACCGTACAAAATACACAGAGCCATAATTACAAGGCATCTGTGTTTTATGTACTGCTATTTGACGTCATCAGTTTGTGGCTATACCACTTGTCAAATGATGCCCACCTCGGGGACAGACACTCGGGCTTTAAAACTTTATCAATTCTAGTCTGATCTAACACTTGTGAGGGTTCACTTTAAAGCTCTTGTGGTGAAAGAAAACTTGTCACCGTTTCCTAGTTTTTCGAAAATCGAAACTTTTATTTTCTCCATAGAGTTAACACAGGGATGGCGGCCATTCTGAATTTAAAATATCGGGAAATCTTGGGTTATTTGTCTTTCTAGTGCCAAAATTTGCACGGTGATCCCAAATTTTCATTCTTGGTTTTGACAGATGATGGTTGAAATATTCATTGTGGTAAGTTTGAGCAAAAGGTTTAAGTCTTTCACTTTCGAGGCGCATATTACTTTAAAGTCAAACATGAACAGTAAGAATTAATAATGAGCACAATCTAGAACCTAGATTTTACAGACACTCTCCAATTTTTATTTTACCCTAATCAAGGTTATTGTACACAATTGCCCTAGTTTATAGAACAGTAGCTACATATTTCGAAGATTTTAAATGAACCATAATTTCTTATTCTCTCCTAATGTTTATGTAATACTGCAATGCATATTGCTTCGTTTACCAACATTCCCTGTTGTCCTAGCCACCCTTTGCATCACTAAGGAGCCTATTCTCATAATTTTCAAAATGCACTGTATACCTAAAAAGAATGTACAGTCACCTGTAATCTAAATATGCCCATATATAGTCAAAGGGGCGTTCCTTGGTTTTCAAAATGCCAATGTGAGGGCGCTGTTTTTAAAAAGCGGCCACCCGCTTAAAATCTGTGGTTGGTTAGATTTTCTCTTTCCAAAATTGGAACATGAGAAATATACCTTTAAATACAGTTGTGACTTACTTTTTTGCCAACTGTCTGCCTGAAGAAAGAATGACCAGTGCCTCCAATAGAGCTTCTTTGGTGTTTGTACCACCTCTTGGGTACGCAATTTGGTTCAGCTCATCCAACAGTGAACATTTGTTTTTCCCAATCGAACTGCTGATGTAGTCGATGTTTCTCTTCGTGAAATCAGAGTACGTCGCTACTGCAACGCGGACGTCATCCTTTGATATACTGAAAATCGAGGACATCTGTCGGATAAGATTAATCTCGAGGTAAAAGTGGGATTTCGAAATACTACCAGATCCGTCCAACAGGAATACGACATCACTCTCATTTCCAATGTATGGCTTTATTTTTTCCAGAATCCGCCCACCTTCCGTGTTGAGCTCTGACTCTGCCGCGGAGCGCTGAGTCAGTACGAGGATGGAAACAGTCACAGCAAGGAATAGTACAGCGTCTACAGATATATGCATCTTCACTGTTCAGGACAGATGATATCACCACAGTGACAACTGTACTCTGAAAACCCCAGTACTCTGAAGCCTGTAACTCGCTTCCCTTTGGTTCGCTGAACCAAAGTTATGTCATCTAGACACAGAGAAAACCGATGAAAGCTAATGTTACGCCCATGCTGTATTAATAGTTAGGTTGTTTATTGATATGAACATGTGCACAATCACAACGTTTCCGTATTTATCGTGATATCAACTGATACAGAGATTACGTTTATCTCAATTACGAGGATTTCCGACCCGAGAATGTTTTGTCTAGTCGCGTGATTCTCAGGAAGATGGGAAATAGAACATGCGTTCCGGAACACTTCATGGTGCGCATGACTTCTTAATATCAGGCAATGCTGGCCGCGCAATTTATCGTTTACTTCCGTGTTCTTCAGAATCTCTTAATTAGACTTTTATCCCTGTTGCTTTTGTAACGGTCATGTGATTGGCAACCGACATAGACATTAAACATTATACCATTACGTATATTGATATCAGCCACGTTCCCAACATTGTTTGTACATTTCTAAAGTTTCAAGCGGATGGGTGACATGTTCGTGCACTGAACATGCTTACATTAAAAGAGAAAACCTCACATTTTCAACAATAATAGTCGGTTCAATAATATATCAAGACCTGATATTTACGCAATTATTCGCAATGTTTATTTCATGTCGATGCTACTTATTCACTACGTTTGACTTTGCGAAGATATGCTGTGAGCGACAATTTGTGTCCGAATGTATAGAAAACAGCATTCTGTAGACACATATACACTCTTTCTCTATCTGTCCGCCTGTCTGTCTGTCCGTCTCTCTCTCTCTCTCTCTCTCTCTCTCTCTCTCTCTCTCTCTCTCTCTCTCTCTCTCTCTCTCTCCCCCCACACACACATTCTTGCATGCATAACATCTCGTGAGTGATCGACAACTAATTTTGGAGATTCGTTTCAAATACTGACTAGAGAATGTGACTCGACCTCACTGTTTGACCTCCTTCCTTGAATGATATCCACGATCACGTGATTAAAGATGAAGTAAAGATATCATCTCAGTTAGCAGACAAACCATCAGGAAGGAAATCAAATGTGAAACTACCCGAAACATGTAAACATATTTGTTTCCTCCAAAAAGTCAAAATTAGTACACGAAGTGACAGTTGCTTACAGGAGTGTGAGTTATCCGCACTGGACAGCAAACAGTAAAGGGGGATGGTTTCCTTTGTTTACTAAATAAAACAGAGTGATTTAAGACACCATGAGACTTGATACTCTATGTTGCTCGATATTTCTATTTTACTTGTATCGAGGCCCAGGACATGAATTCATCGTTTTATAACACTGACGCTTGGTGTATTAAGTATTTAACTTCTGTTGTCGGAAATGCACCTTCACTTCTGAATTAGTCTTCGATTTTGAATATAAAAATTTTGAATATAAAAATAGCATTAAAAGCCACCAGGGATTATCTTTTTCGCGTCTGTTAAATTTACTTAATACATTGTTTGACTGAGGTGTTCTATGTCATTAAAAGTATCAATAATCAAAGATATCTGTGAAGACGACAATGTTTTGTAAAACCCAAAGACTGGGCCAATAAGCTTTAGTCACCAATAATAGCAACTTTTCTGTTTATTTTTCTGTTCGGTCGATCGCGTGAAATCAAATTCAAATTCGACAATCTTCAAGTAGAGAATATGGGTGTGGTATTTGGAATTCTTAAGTGCGGATCAAATAGATGATTTGTCAAAAGATTATCAAAGACTCACTACTGTGTCTGCTTTTCAGTATCAAACCATGGTACGGGATAGTGAATAAGTTGCTTTTCCTACTGCAATAGCCTTGTTATGCTTTGTGTTTCTACGACTTTTTATAAGACTTTTTGAAGACTTTTCTAAATATACACAATACATCTACAGATCCCATATTATGATTTCCGCTAATGCGACTGGACTCACAGAAAGTAGTGATTAGTTTCATTGATGTAAAATACCATGTATTCGGACGAATGCAGCTGAGATAAAGCTTGTGAACGCTTGCCTCTCGATAATATCAACTATCGCACATATTTGAGGGCGCTACCGTCGACTCTGTGAGCAGTAGCGCGTCCGGTAACACGCAGACAGTATATCAGTATAATAGTATCTTGACCATAACTAGTGTTATGATTTATGTTGTTGGAAACTCACAGCGTGCTGTTATATGACAACCGTCAAAAATTACCCAAATATTTTAACAGCAGTAAAATATTGTTCGAATGGTGAAATTTTTTGTAACTACAATGATATTTATTTCTTCAGAATTCAGAATCAAAATATTCAGAATGTTATTGTAGCATTTGAATAAATGGTAACCATGTATACTGGGTGGAAAAAGTTTTCGATTGAATCGATTAGTTGTGCAATATTCTGATGTTGACTGTGAAACTACATTAACTGTAAGCAATCAATCCTACAGCCACGGTGTAATTGAATGAAAATGACAAATCACAGTAAAGCACACGAAACATCGTTTCACAACAGTTAATTATTGTACTATATCAGGTAAAAAATTTACTGGCAAGGACTCCCATCTTTTACGATAATAAAAACACGATATATCCACGAAAGTATTCCTTTCTGCATAGCAAGTTGTAAAAAGAGTTTCCAGGTTACTATTCAAAGTGAATCATAACTTCATTAGCTTCGTAAGAGACTTCTCATGCAATTGTTACAATTTGATTAATGTGAGTTTTCAAATCTTAATTCTGAGTATGGGTAATACATTAACAATTCCTTACTGACAGCTTAGTTAGTGAAGTCTGTATGTGAATATTTTGAAATCCAAATAACTTCTTTTGAGGAATAGCCTTCGAGGAACAGCTGATAAAGAAAGCGAACTAAATGTATTATAGATCATAAATGTCGATTATTCATACATATTAACGAACTCACATGAATCACAAAATTCGTTTTCTGTGTTCTGACTATTTCTTCCGGGTATAAAGTATTCACTGCGGTTAACTTGATGTAAGTGAATTTGACTACGATTTGAAGTTTATAAATGGGTTGCTGGTTACATATGCTCGCCCTCACAGTCCAGAATAAGTCATTCAACATCAGAGGCACGCCCGTCATGGACACAGTGACTGGCTGACACAAGCGTCCCCGTGCTGCACTTCACCATCGGGACATCGGCAAGTGGGTACACATGGTCCATCTAGACACATCTGCTCTGCTTGTTCAGACCCAGAACACGTTTGCGGACAGGCAGGACCACATTCATCGTACATCATGCCCAGTGGACAGGCTGTGTCTAATTCTGATACGAAAAGGCAATAGATGAACATCAGACATCTGTTAGATCAAATCTTGAATATTCAAGAGAATGCTATCGCTTTTTTGGAAATTGGGAAGATTGTAAGGACCGGCTATACATTTCTGGTTTCGTTTATGAGCATTTATAAACGTTATTGCTAGACATACGTTTTGGCATTTCTTGCATTTATTTCTTTTGGGTTAGAATGAACAGCAGAAAATCTCGTTAAAATAACAAAATATTAAGATGAGATTGAGAAACTGACTGTTTTTGTGATTTACTTCGGCAAAGTAGTGAGAAACGAAGCAATTTCATTCTGATAGGTCATTTACAGAGCATGAGATAGAGATAGCTGAATACCGAGAAAATTTATGATAGTCGTCGCAAAGAGACAATTATTTTCATCCAATTATTATCGTCCTGTTTCTCCAACTCACCTTTGACCCTTTGTGTTGATGGTGCACGATTTAACAAACAGTGTCTGTCGCCGTCTACTTTCCAGTTGCCTATGAATTCGTCAGCAATAATGGCCGGGAGGAATTGTCTGTTCTTCAGTTTATTCTGTCCATTCGTACTCAAATCACCGCAAATTCCACAAACTTTGCCTTGGTAGCTGCGAGGCACATTCACAACAGTGTCACCGAACATATTCCACTCGATGGTGACACCAGGTGCAGTTTTCACCAAGAGTGCATTCTGTCTTGGTTTGGTGACTTCAACGACATCTGGACTGTACTGAGGGTAAGGCAAATCCACAGCAATGCCAGAAACTTTGACTTCACCATTGTACTTTATTTCCACCGTTATACAGCCCAGATGCACGAAGATGCCAATGCCCTCGCTTTCCTGTTGAATGTGAACACCGAAATCACCGCCATGGCAGTCATTGGCGAGAAGATATCGACACTGCCCTCGGAACTTGAACAAATTGCCATCGAATGTGTGAAGCATACCAGTTGTATTCAGTAAGCAAGTTTCGGAATCTGTAAAACAAGGTAAGGCATACGAACAGGTGTTCCGTTGATAGAAACGGCTTATTTTAGAGAATTAGTTTTCAAATGCCTATATCTATGAGACTATTGAATCGTAGACGGTAGTCTGAGAGCTAATCTTTTGCTCCACTGCCTGTGAGTGAATCCCGGGTGAATTGTTTCGGTATTTAGGCCGAATTATTACAGACAATGGTTCCACCGTATATTATACAACTTACTGGTTACACCTCGTTTTACATGTGTTCTCGATTTTAAAAAAGAAAAAGATTCGCCTCACGTCTACTAGTTTATTTCAGTCTCTATTTTTCATAAGAATAGCTCAACTGCATCAACTAAAAAAGCCATTTCCCCTGCTGTCCGCTCCCCGCTACAAACCATTCTCTTGGGAGCCGTCATTATTTACGGCTTGGGGGGGGGGGGGGCAGGTCGGATGAATGTTAGAGGAGTCGCTCAAAAAATTGAAACCTTCACGGGAGATGCTCAAAATCTGAAGAGGAAGAAGGGGGTTACACAATTTTGGGTGCGAAATAAACTAAAATACCTCTCAGAATGCACCATTGCACACATCAATTTCTAAAAATTTTCCACGCAGGCAAGGGGACACCTCTCTGACACCTTCCCCCTCAGCCTCTTGCGTGTTCTCCCCATGTACTTTCAAATTCTGCCCAGTCAGATATCCTAGTGAAAACCCTGTCATGATACCCATCCAAATTAAACAATAGTTTATAGTTGGATACTGGTTATAGCGTGAGTCTTTATATCTGTATTTTGTTGTCACTTTGAATTTCAATTTGTTTGTTTCACCTTTTTTAATTGTCATGGGACAACCGATGATAATCTAGCAGGGTACATTAGGATTTGAAAAGTCTTTACCATTGCTGTATTTTTGTAAATTTTACAAATACATGTATTGGTATTTAACTTTTCTAAGTGGGGGCGGTGTCAGTCAAAATTTCTGAGTTAGAGAGGGGGGTTACTTAATTCATCATGGTTGGCGGGGTTACTCAAAATTTTGGAGTTTCCGATGAAATTCCTCCGACCGACCCCAGGCCGTAAATAATGACGGCTCCCTTACCGTAGCCCTTTTCATGGTATTGCCCTCGACAAACCTCTGAATAAACTACGAATAATACTCCCTGCGTGTCCGCTTGTCTGTTTCCCAGTTACTCGCCAAGTAAAATTTAAAAGAAAATATACATTTTTGCGCCCGCTAAGGGACTGGTCAGTTTCTTCAGCCTGGGGGGGGGGGCCGGTGGATTCATGGGGGGGGGTCACCCTGTTTTTGACTTTGGTGATA
>LD344261.1:619538-635432 GCA_001465055.1 Ptychodera flava | reverse complement strand
CCTGTTTTCAAAATTTGGAATAGGGGGGGTCAGCCACTTTTTGACGTCGGCAAAAAATAATCCACCGGCCCCCCCCCCCAGGCCGAAGAAACTGACCAGTCCCTAATGGTTCGAAACTATCCTTTCCTAAACCTCTGAAACTGCCCAACCCCCGATCAAGAAACTGATTACAAACACTTTTCAAGTGAATGGCCTTTTTCGCTGTCCCTACGTAAAGTTTTATCCATTTCCAGAGCTCATAATTTATGCTAATCATACTTGATTAAGATGTAATGAATCATTGACTCTATGAAAAACCCCAAAATTTACAGCTGTAAAAGAATCTGGCATCAGTGTTTGTAACATACCTTGGAAACAGACACTGCAACATTTTCCGGGAGGTTGGTAGGGATGTTGTCCCTGAGAAAAAACAAACAAACAAACACTGGAAAACCTTCCTTGCACACATAATTGACTTCCATCACGTTTTGAATTAAAATAAAGCACCGATAGTTAAAACTTTAATATCTATTATGCACGCTTCGAAGAAAACAATGTGTACGTTCAGTAAAATTTTATGACCTCCTTGTGTCAAAACCCGAAAAGTTGCCATTCGTTAGTGGCCATCCTGTACGGACAAGTGGAATCCTGGGCCTTGCTTTGTGAACCTCCTAAGCCTTAATAAGTTTTTTCTTCTTCAGTCTTTCGCAACTACTTTAAATAGAGTCAACATCAAATTCGCATACCTTCGGGCATTTGATTTGTGGGCACTGTTTATCGTAGCACACTGCTAAGCCGTTCTGACATCTACATTCCAAGCAACCGTCGTCCCACAACTCTTCCGCCTGAAAATATAAAATTGTATTGTTTTCAAGTTTTTAGATATACTCTGTAACCAGGTTTAATCTTTAAGGGTTCGTCGACATAACAGGCATGATCAGTGAAAAAATAATTTTATTTGTTAAACACAAACTTTTCAGAAAATTATCGAACCGGTTCAACAACAGATCCTCCACGACTGGTTCAAACTTTATGACTCGGCTTGGCTTGGCTTGTGTTTAATTACCGTACTAGGTTTTTTGTTTACCTCTTAATCACACCGACTTAATTGATTAACAGGCTTCTCATATCAAAACCTAGACATGTATTTAAACAAAAAATGTAGATCCACATTTTCACTGCAAGCTGCCTTATCATTTACAGTGCCATTGAACAATCTGTCAGAATGGAGCGTGGGTGATAGCGAATCACCACATTGTGTAAAAATATGAACAATGGTAAGAAATCAAGAAAAATATAATATTATACTTACAGAGTATAGAACGTCCTTAAATGAACAGTAAGACGATTCTGCAAGACAAGATTCACACATTATGCATTACACGACAACGGTCACTCCAAGGGGAATGCATTCATGAGTGTGTATAACTGGAATTTAGTTCTGATATCCGACAATATGAAAAAAAATGTGTACCAGTACATGCAGGTATGTGTGACAGACACTTATCACACTGAAACACAATACTGCTCACAAATGAGGTGGGTGTGTTTATTTATATTTACAATTCATGTCATACCCACCATGGCCAGTCCGGGTTATGTCCATATAGAGGATAGTAGGGAAGAGCCAATGGCGTACCGTATATGTAATGAAATTAAGGCAAGAACCAATCACGTACTGTATATGTAATAAGGGTCAAAGGTTACGTTGGTTCACTTTGTTCAGATAGCGATGTGACCGGACAGATCCACCGATCGAGTGAGACTGTTGGCTACCCGGAAGTATCTTAGCTCCAGTCGATTGGCGACGTTCTACCGTGTTAAAAATTGTAAGATTTCTTCAGGAATAGTTTTCGAAGTTTCTTTACCCTTGACCATATTCGACAAAGAGTTATTGGACGTTTTCCGTTCTCTTTTCCAGCTTTTGGTTAACTTCTCGGCGATTGTTCCGGCGCGCGTTTTTCTGAGCAAAGGGTCAATCGTACCGGGAAATGCATGGTGATCGAAAAAATCGTGCTCCATCGTGCTCCGATGACCGACTAAAACAGTTGACCCATCTTTGCAAAGCTTGAAACATTCTCCATACTGCAGATTACAATGTTAAATTGAAATTTGACCAAAAATAGGCGATATTTGGCGACAAATAACTTACTGTAGATTTACAAGGGTCAAATACTGATTTCTAGGAGTCGTACCCGGCCAGGAAATTCATCCAAATAAGTAATTTTCAATGTACTAACCACTTGTGTCGGTCACCATCTCGACCGTACTGAACATTGTGAGTAACGACTACATTTAAAAACTACCCAGTGCTAAAAGTAAAGGGCGAAATCAAGCCGAAAAGTTCCAAACTCGTTGCAATGTACGAGCCCAGGTTTGCATGGTTAATTATTCGTGAAGTTGGTGGCGGCAGGTTCGCTGATTGGTCAATCGTAATATCCTCTCTATGAACATAACCCGGACTGATGGCAAGTCTTGGAATCCGCCATTAAGCCGTGGTCTGTCGGACATGCGCAATAGAAGGATCCGTGTGTGTTGTAGCATAGATGACTGCACCCACCATTTCCCCAGCGGCATTCGTCAATATCTGTGAGCGTGATGAACAATAAGTCTTTATTATGAATTGTGGCATGAGAAATGACGCGGCGATCTCTGACAAGGTTAGAGGATTCATATTTTAACTGCGATGGAAATTATGTCTAAGTTTCACAAGCTGTTAAGTACCGGAATATTCTTCTATTTCAATTACAATCCTTACCATACTGGCAGACGCTACCAGCGAAACCAGTTGTACATTGACAGGTTTGTCGGCCACGGTCAAGTTTGCACTGCCCACCGTTCAGACAAGGGCTGCCCGGACATTCTGACGTCTCAGTCTCGCAGTACAGACCTATAGAAAAATATTCAAAAGGGCAAACACCTTCATTAAATATCCAAGTGTCATGGATATTCAATGAGGATGTTTGCCCTTTGCCAGGTTGTTACTTATTTTAATATGAGCTCAACTGTGCCTGCAGCTTATCAATGTTTGAGAGGTGCAAGGCAAAGATGAAAGGGCAAAGGGTTTGCTTGTGGTAGAGATCAAAATACGTCGCTCCTTTCACTTTTTGATTAGAAGAGTTGAAGAATCCCTTATGCTTGCTGAACCGTGAACACGAGTGCCAATTATGCCTTTATTCCGCGTTTAATCGGTCAATAATCGTAATGATAGCATCTGCATTATATCTTGTTCCACTTACAACTATTGACTTTAGATAAATATTATGAGGTTTGGTATCATTATGACTACTTGGTCACGATGCACATGCGTCAATGATAATACTTTATTACAAATCTGTAATGTCATTCTGTGCACGCTGTGGATGGAAAAGTCTGATAAAGATATTGAGCACTGCCGATTCAGACGACACTACCTTGCCGAAAATTTTCGAAAAGAATGGTTGAGTATATAATGTTTTGCAATGGGATGGACGTGTGAATTCGGTGATGGCTGCTGTGAAAGCTGAGAAGCGTATGATATGGCAATTGATTTACATCTCTAATTGATGAAAAATGATGACTTTGAGCTTAATCGAGATATTAGTTGTTATTGCGATAGGTAATACCTGTCTCTGTAACATAATGGTATGTCCTGCATTGTGACGTCACATTTTACTTTAGTTCGATTTGTATTAGTCCGATATATGTCCCAGAAAGAGCTTGTCATGGTCGTATTTTCGGCAAACTTTTAAAAACAAAATAAGATTTTCTCCCATGACTATGTACCGTCATCAACTGTTGAAAGGTCATTTTAACTTGAAAACGTGCCCTCTTGTCATGCGAACATACCAGAAAAACCTTGTCGACAAATACAGTAGGGCGTTCCGCTCCCACGATGACAACTTCCGCCATTTTGACAGAGTGCCAACGGACATATTCCCTCGAAGTTTTGACACTGGGTTCCTTCATATCCTTGGGAACAGATGCATTCGTAGTCGTCGACCAAATCCTTACATACACCTCCATTGGTACATGGGTAATTGGCACAATTATCTAGGCCTGTAATAAAATTAGGAATAAACTCAACACCCTCTTTTACTTAAGACATAATGAAAACCTACTTGTAATCTGTGAACAAGTTCGAGACTGTCACAACGGTCAACAGCTTTCCTTTCGCACGGTACGCTGCCATGATTATGTGGCCTCGACGAGTGACGCAAAATCTCCAAAATTTCCGCCCTGATGACCTTAGTGAAGGTTTGAAGTGCTGAGGTAGTCTTTTGGTGAATCGGGAATTTCACTTTATGAACCCTGCCATCAAACTAAACCGAAACAGTTTATGACCCGAAGAAAGAGGTTGCATATAAATGGACATTATCTTGCAACTATTTTTTACTTGTGTGGTCATTTTCTGTTAAGTTGTTTTGACTAGTATAATATATCATTCACACTTATAATACATTGTTGTAATTCGTTTGTCCATTTATTTATTTCTGAATCTCGGTAAAACTTTCTTGTTTTAAGGCAATATGCGTCTCGAAACTGAAACACGTATTAAACTTTGCTCAAACTTCGCTAAAACCATACTCTTTCAAAATAAAGAATAATTCAAATTTTGACATTTGAGAAACAAATTACCTAAAATGGCCACCATCCCCATGTAAACCCAAAAATTAAGTTTCGATTTTCAAAAACCCAAACGTTGAAAACTTACTGTCCATCAGCTTTAAAATAAGTAGATACAAGCTAGCGGCAGATAAATGAAGACTTACAAAAATTATGAATTTGAATGTCTGTCCCCGCGACTAATCTACGTATGCAACGATTGCATTTCTATAGTCTTCGATTGAAAATTAGTCCGACGTTGGACTTTTATAACATGTTTGAGACAATGTCCAAGCGCTGTCTAGGCTTTTTTAAGGTATAAAAATACTGTTGGATAGTTTACATGCCAGATGTTGACTATCAAATCGACCTAATGGCATTGACAATGATCATCATATGTGCGAGGTTAAGGCAAACAAAGTTACCAGATGTGAACTCGATGTACTCACTTGTTTTACAACAGGTTCATTACATAGTAGTACGCTTCACAGAACAATCATATATCCGTCATATCATTATATGTAGCAGGTTTCATCAACTTTCGCACAGTACTCTCGGAGTTAAATAACTGATTATAAAACTTCATTTAATATGCAAATGAGCAGTTTATTAACTTGAGACTGCTCAAAGCTTCATGGGACAATTACAGCTCTAGCAGATCATCATCTGTAGAACATTTCATCAAATTTAATGCTGTAATTTCAGCTCAGAGTTATATCACTAATTACAAAGTTCATAAAATATGCAAAGGAATCCTTAATTAACCCCACACTACTCAATGGTTACGGTCAGATCTCTATCGGATCAGTATCATTAGCAGATTTCATCAAATTTGGTGCAGTTATTTCGGAGTTAAATCACTAATTACAAAACTTCATTAAATATGCAAGTTAGCTCTTTATTAACTTGACACTGCTCAGTGCTTCACGCGACAATTAGATGTTTATCAGATCAATATCTGTAGCAGGTTTCAACAAATTTGATGCCATAATTTCAGAATTGCAAAGTTCATTAAATGTGCAAATGAACCCTTAATTAACTTCACACTACTAAATGCTTCACGGTCAGATATCTGTCGGATCAGTAACTGCAGCAGATTTCATCAAATTTGGTGCAGTTATTTCGGAATTATATGACTAATTTCAAAACTTCATTTAATATGCAAATTAGCTATTTATTAACTAGACACTGTTCAATACTTCTCAGTACAATTAGATATCTATCAGATCAATATTTGTACCAAGTATCATCAAATTTTGTGTTTAATGGGAATTTCGGAATTATATCACTAATTACAAAACTTCATTAAATATGCAAATGAACACATAATTGACATAACACTCAGTATCATCATAAAGTTCTGATATTGTCATCAGTGATAAGTTTCATGAAATTTTGTTCTTGATATAAATTTTAAATTTTATCAGTCAATCATCCAACGGGCGTTAGCCCAATTACAGGATGAGGTACGTATAATCCACTATCCCCCAATGGAGCACTGAGGAGTAAAGTGCCTTGCTCAAGGGCACAACACCGTGCTAGAGTTGTGAACTCACCGTCCTCCGATAGCGAGTCGACGATGTCATTACTATCGTCGTGGGAAACCATTATGAGAAAAAAGATGTTTCATAACTTCATTAATATGCAAGCCACACTGACCAAAATCTAATTGGTCCTTGCCATTAGCATGTGGTACCTGTCTACCAAATCTGACTTGAATCCGTTTAGGCGTTTTTGTGAGTTATCGTGTAAACGAACAGACAGACAGAGAGACAGACAGACAGACAGACATCGCTACGACATTAGCAAATGATCATTTTAAAAGTGTACTCACTCCTACAAAGTTTAGACGATTCTTCAATCACAACGTTGCCATGGATACCGTCTTTGAACTGTACCCAAGCAACAACATTGCCTTTCTCACCGCAACCAGCAAACAGTGAATTAATTTCCTCCACCGTCATGGCGTAATCCCACAGGTTCACCTGTGAATTCAGAAAATAATTTAGGGTAATTTAGGAGATAAATACGAATGCAATTCCATAGTCACGAATAAAAGGCACCATATTATAAAATAACTTCGATTTTTTTGTGAAAGAAAAATGCTTCCCTTGTAGTCCCTTACAAATTTCCGACCGACGTCAACAGAATTAAGACGCAAAATAATTCCGATGTGAACATGCAGCTTATCTGCACTCTCAGTACTGACTGCTGATAAGTTGACATTCAATTCAATAGGCTAAAAGCCATGACTTACGTAAACTAAAAATTTCAAATCGCTAATTATAATTCAGCATACCGGTAAAGAAAGTAGTGCGACCGGTGAACGATAGGAACTGTTAAAATGATCATGTTGTAACTTTACAGTCACTGTTGGATCGATTTTGAACGGTCAGGGCGTTTAAACAGTAAACCGACCAAAGTACAATGTACTTTAACTGACACTACATTACATGTGAACGCAAAAACAAAATTGCACCTGTGTGAGATACCCAACATAAGATTCAGCAGCATTGAACAGACTACCGACGCCATCTTGTTCCTGTCCTATCACCAGAACACCGCCCCCACTGATCAGTTGTCCCTGTTGCAGTTCTTTGCCACTGTGGATCACTCGGTCGTCGAACAGGAACTTCCATGACCCCGACGAACTTTCCCATGTGACTGTCACGTGGTGCCAGTTCGTGTCACTGAAAAGAAAAGGAACACATTCATATAAGTGCAATGTACATTGTAACTAGTATGGTTTGAAGCAAATATTAGTGCAAATATTAGTGTAAGAAGCGAGGTATATTTGTATTCACGGTTGCAAATTATGTTAATGAGCATTGTTTCGGTATTTAAATTTTATGCTAATGATTCTTTATCAATTTAGAATATTCATGTACCTCGCATCTTGCATTGTATAAAACTGATAAATAAAGATGTTGAAAAACGAAATGGTTGTCAGTCAGAAGTAAGAATTTGGTTTCAGATTTCTATCTAAATTGCAACGCACTGCTGACGTATAAGCCGTGGTACTATCGAACGTAATTCGAAGCAAACATTTACATCAAGGCAGTGCGATCCTCGAATGGGGTGTACAAAATCACTATTGCCTGATCGTTGATATTTAGCTAAACTTGATGATCTGACAAATATACATATCTTATTCTTTTATTTATGATCTTTCCACGGCTTCAAGTCAAATGTGTAGGCCTCAGGCTTTTTGGTTGTTTTCAAGTAATGTATCGCGAATGCAACGAATTACCTGTTTGCCTTGAAGTCTGTATAGGTTGGTTCGCCATTAATGAATAATACGAAACTATTGTAGTCTTGCAAAGTGAAAGCGTTGTCAATAACTGAGCCTCCTGGACCACGAGCATGCGCATATGAGAGCGGTGTCCCATACGACGAACTATCGTATGTTTTCATCCAAAACGATATGGTGACATCGTAGAGGTCTGGAATGTTGCCGATCATCGCGTAGTCCGTGGTTTGTGATCTTGGAAAGTGTAAGTTGAAATCGCTTTTGACCTCTGAAAAACACACATTAACGACAAATGATACTTTTGTGGACTAAAGTTCTTGTCGCTGCATCGACATCGTTACTCAACAGTTTAATGTAGGCGATGGAGTAAATCACTGAAGTCAATCTATGTACTACCACGGTACCTTGAAAAAAACTCTAGTCTACGGTGCAACTTTAATGCTCCCCGTGTGTGTTGTCGAATTGATGACGTCATAATTGTAATCAGGTTGTTAATCAATAACGTTCGACAATTCGCCAGGTGGATGAAGTATTCACAATTATTTCTTGTTCACTAAACAAACACTGAACTGCAAACAAGTACTTGCCGTTTTCGCATTTTAGAGACCTGTACGACCAACAGTGCACATGCACGTGTAAGCGTTGAGCAAATCGAGGCAAGTTGAACCATTCCTACATAAATTAGCCTCGCAGTCGTTGACGTTCACTTCACACATTGCGCCAGTGAATCCCGGCATGCATTGACAGCTGTAACTGTTGACGCCACTGAAACACAGTCCGCCATTCTGACAAGGAGAAGATTGACACTCGTCGATGTCCTGCTCACAGAGGAGACCGGTATATCCAGGTGGGCAACAACAGGTGAAGTTCTAAACGAAAAATGAATTGACATAATTTTAGAGCACTACTTTTCGCGATATCAAGTCATGAAAAAAGATTAACCAGATTGCGATGTGTAAAAATGGATTCTGCTGAAAAATAAAGGAAAAGAAGTTTCAAGTGACGAAACGTTTATATTTATCTAAATAGTAAAGCAAAGGCAAAATATGAAAGATTGTAATATAAATAATATTCATGAAAGACAAACGGTTTACATTTGAATGCTAAACGACTAACTTTATCGTTGTTTCAGAAAACCTAATACAGTCGTTGCTTGTGTCGACACGATTACTGCTGCTGTAATGTTATCATGCCAAATTGCCTGGACAGGACGCAATAAAACGTATTGTTGGTCGTGAATGAATTTTATTTCCTTGTTTGGAAGGCTTAAACCGCGAGTAGAATACACAAAGAGTCGCCTTTACGATCAAAGGCTGGCGACTTGAGAACACTTCAGAAACCCAGAAACGTACAGACTCTGTCTCAAACAAGTCTAGATTCATCTTTGCAAGGCATGCCTGAAATTTTCAGTATGTGAATTCACCATGACAACGACACTTATTGTATAAGCATTTATAATGGAAATGTTAGGACACAAGAAGGAGCGTAGAAAACAGAATACATCAACACTTCTTCTTCTCACAAAATGAGCAATTATCTCAGCTTATTATGGCTTTCTGGTCTTCGTCAGTACGTCTTAAAGTTTAATCTGCGTAGGTGTAACTGCATAAATACGTCATTACTGAGGCGATATTCTTGCTCTTTCTGCTGCATTTCTACTTAGTTTATACTGAAAACAACCACGACCCTTCAGATCATATACAGGATTGTTCAAAATAAACAAAAAATGTGATATCCTAACGGGTAAATATGTAAGTAGTCTAGTGAAATTCTTCCTCTGCCCAACATAATTAAGTAGAGGTACGGCATTTGAGAAATTCATTGTCAGCGATCATCTGGTATCATAATAGCGAAAATTCCTGTCAAATGGGAAACTTTACTCACGTGATTGGCATTCATCAATGTCAATTTGGCAGTTTTTACCAGTGTAGCCCCTCGGACAGAGACAGTTGAAATCATTGACACCATCAATACAGGTTCCGTTGTTTTTACACAGACCTTCAGCACAGTCATCGATGTTTGTGCCGCAGTCCTTGTCTCCAAACCCAGGGATGCAATGACACTCTCGCTCGTGCAGTAGGTTGATACATGTGGCATTGTTCAAACACGGAGAAAACAGGCAATTGTTAACAACTGAAAACATTAAGAAAAAACAATCATTGTATATAAGAATTGATCATTCACTTTGGATAGGGCATATATGCTTTGTAAAGACACAAGTGCAGCACGTACAAAAACAACTGTTGTCAATCGTCAAAACCTTAGGATTAAATTTTCACTTCAAGGGCTTATATTTTCAACTTGGGGATTCGAAGAAGACTTCCAAATATTCCAATCAAAAGAAAATAGAAAAATCATAAATCATCATGGTATGATTTTTCACATACTTTTCGTTGGAACGATGTCCCATTCTTATAGCTATAAGAATCAAGGGAATTTCTGGCTGTTCTAAAATGGCGATACTATGGCCTTTACACTGGTCACATATTATGACTTGAGGAATACAAACCCTGACAGTAGAAATCATTATTAGCGCCAGTGTAGTGGGTTGTTAAGCCATCATCACACGGTTTACACTTCGTTGACCGTTGTTTAGGCTGATAGGTTCCTCTCGGACATGGTAGACACGGTGCAAAACCAGTATCAGAATAGGTACCCGATGGGCATCCCACTGTAGATGGGAAAATAGAATGAACAGGTTAATTTGCATGGGTATTTTTCTTCTCAATGTTAATGTATTCTGAATGTATCTGTTTTCCTGAACTTAATCCCTTAAGGTCACGTTGCAACAGTATTGTTGGTCCTCCCTAAGTTTTAAATGTATACTGCATTGCTTATGTTTGCTTCAGAAACCATAAAAGTGACAGCATTAAAATGCTTCTGTGAAGTTCAAATCAACTGGACGTTGGATTAATGCCCTAGACACAAAAAGTTTGATCAGAGGTAGGTGAATGGTCGCTGGGGACTTGATAAGCTTTTTACTAAGGGAATTGTACCCGCTCTGTGTTGCCCACGTCACGTCTTCTTGCGACATACTTCCTTGTCCCTGCTCTATTGGAGTTTGTGGGTATGTAACACACAACCAGTATGATTAAATTTGTGAACAATTGTTTTGCGTATCATCGCGACATACCTTTACAAAAATCACGTGATTTAGATCCCGTTGTCCATGTGAGCATCCCGCCCTTACACGCTGTGCACCTGATGCTGCCATGGTTACTTTGATAGGTACCCCTTGGACATGAAACACAGGTTTCTAAACCAGTTTTAGAGTATGTTCCCGGTTTACAAATGCCTAGCAAAAAGTAAGGTTTGGACATGGGTGAACATTCAATGAATATTTAGACTTTTGAAACAATTCATTGTCCGGACAGAAATACCAAAACCGAATATACTGGTACAGTTGGCAACTTAGTAATGCCGACAACAAAACGGTTTATTAGAACAACGCTTTCACCTTGATCGATAATACCACTTTTGAGTAAGCACTGCAAATATTGTATGGTATATGCGCAATGACACATCTGAATCAAATGGACGAACAGGCAGAACAATATCCCGTGGGCCGTGGACATCTTTTATTCCACTGTGAACCTGGAACAACACACAATAACTCAATGGTAAATTCCAACTAACGCTATCAAGCGATAACACTTTTGACAGTAACGACGAATTCCAAGTATGCTTACCCTAGGCTGGCATTATAATGCCACAGGCAACCGAAATATCAACGTGAGACGTGATACTGGTCCTGTATTCGTTTTTCTTTTCAAATGTGACACGTGACCAGTATCACGTGTCACATCGCCATTTTGATTGCTCGATGCATTTCCAGGATACGGCCCATTTGACTCCTTACTTAACTATACACTCTGATAACAATGACGATTTTGGTCGTTTGGTAGATGTTCCGATCGGACATGGTTTGCAGTATGTGGAAGATTCGTTGTCTTGGTACGATCCTACTGCGCATGCCTGGCAGGTATTAGCATCTTTGTTATGAAAGGTGCCTGACGGGCACCATACTTGTAAAGAAAGCAGAGGGATTATTTTACAAATGACAATCTGATCATTCAAACATATCAGGAGAGTGCTTACAATGGACACAACGCTGGCAAAATGTAAATTCACGATAAAACAAATAAATTCATGTGGAACGTCCAGGTGGACTTCGATTTTACTTTCATACAGAGATGTGTGAATTAAGAAGAAAAGGAACTTCATTTTCAAACAATGAAACATATCCTTACGGGATAAAGTGTTACATAGTGTGACAACTCAAAAATAATACACCTTTACAGAAAAACTACAGTTCTTGCTGTTCGCATCAGTTGACAAAAAAGCGCTTTCCCGTATAACAATAAACGCACTCTCCTTCTTGCGAAATCATGTACTGCAAAAACAAATGCATGTTCTCATTTGACCATCTTTGCCGACGAAATAATATAACTTAAAGTAATGGTAAAGATAATGCAATTATGGGACAACTTACAACAATATCCCTTCCTCAGAATTTGACCATCGTCACATATCCACTGTATTTCTGTTTCTCGTATGAATGCCGGTTCATCCGATTGCAAGACATTCATGCCAGTATTATTGACAATGATGTAGAGAAACGAACCACTCATAACACTGTCTTCTATTTCCAACACAATCTTGTTCAGTTTTTCTTCCTGCAAATATTTGAAATCGGGTCTAGCATCTCCTGGTTCATACTGTGAATATTCCTGAGGATAGACAAACTCAGTTTCTGAACTAATCCGGAAACAAGCTAGTGCGTAAATGATAATTTCTTGCTCCAAATAAGAGGACACAGTAAATTAATCATCCCGTTCGGTCCTCTCGAAATTAATTTTTTGCTTAAGGAGACGAAACTTTGCATAAATTCGCCAATCGGTTGAAGTTTTCCATCTCATTTATTTCCTTTATCGGCTCCGTCTGTTAGTGCAATTGACACGTTTTGTGGACAACGATTTCAATCTATATAAGTAACTTCTAATGTAACGAAACCGACAAAAATAATCACGAAAGACAGAAATTTTGTTGCTTTTGGGTTGAAACTTACATCTCGTCTACCAGACTGTACCTCCACGGACACTGTAAAAGAAACCTTGATTATATTCCTGGACGAAGTCACATCTCGTTTATGGACTTTCCTGTCCTGTCCTGGTAGAGTAGTTCCGCCACAGTATACCCTGACATTTCCAATCTCACAACCGTGATCACAGATCTCCGGTATGTTTTCCCCAATCTTTTGAAACGATGAGATAAACTGTTTCCTGATTTGTTCCTGTGCACTAGCTTCAACGCAGGAATCGACATAATACTGGATTGCCAAACCAATTCTCATCTCTCTTGGGTCTTCTTGTCCTTCAAAAAAAAATGATGTGACAATTGGCTCGAACGCAAGATATATGTGATGGTAAAAACATGTGAAATTTTTCTCGCTTGGCGAACGCAGCGCGCAAAAATGAATATAAGCCTAAAATTTGCGACTGAAACAAGTCCATGTTTATCATTATGAAGCGACTTTGCTTCATATAGGTCACTTCTGTGGTGACGGCTTCTCGAACACCAGATGGGGAATAATTAATCCTCTCAAACAAAAAGAATTTGACCAAATACTCATTTTAGCTATTATTTATCTGTCTCATTCGATGCAGTGAGCCTGTAGATTTAAATTTTCCTATATATAAAATGATAATGTTTCTGTCAACGGTTGTGGCAAAATACTAGTATTCCAAGGAGATTCTCGAAAGAAACATTAAAGACTCGTTGTACACTTTTCTTTTTCGTTTTTGAGATCTTTAGTTTTCAGCGACGTTTGTAAACTTCTGGTGCTTCGTCACGTACTTTCTTATTTCTCATAACTCCACTTGCAATATCTTTAACGGTCGAAATAGCGACAGACTGTATTGGAGACATTTTGTGGGTAAATTCAAATGAACAGTTATTCTTCAATAACAACGACTTGAAAAGAAGACTTGATGTTTGAACCGTATAGGTTACAGCTGAGTTACTTCCTGGCGCAGTCTGGCCAAGGAAACTTCAGATTTTTATTTTCTTGTGGAGTATCTGGTGCAGGAATCCATAGACCGGTCCCACTTTCATTGTTGTGCTGACAGTAATAGATTGTTTCAGGTTCAAACACAAAATCGTATCTACTGTTACATGACACTGTACAGAGGTGACCGTCTAGTTCTTCTAGCCAGGTTTCACATACAAGGGCTCCATTCTTCGGTGGTGCTTCGTAAGGGCAGGAGATTTCTGCTCATTGTAAAACAAAAGATGAAAATGTGACCTTTGTTCTGGCAGGGAACTGCGTCCTAAAGCCCGGGGATTGTGTAACATTCAAAAATGGCTTAATATATTTTTGGATTTTGTGTGCGATGTGTGATAGTGAGTGTACGGTGTGAGTGTTTCATTAACTCTACATCGTGTGGAGAGGTTTCAGTCAGAAAATTTGTAACAACTTAGCTCGGGTTATTGAATCAATCTTTTTTGAGATTGGGGATTTGGCCGAGCGATTTTGTCTGTGGATTCTCCGCTAGGTGACTGGGTACCGTACGTTGTGAGTTAAAACCCGATCGAAAATTTACTGTATTTTATGTAAAAGTACTAGTAACTGCAATGGCATGGAAGAATCGGGAAAGTAGTAGATTCTTCTGTGTGAGGCTTCCTCCCAAATCTCACCACTGGACCTTATTTTCCACAACGTCTAGAATCAAATGTCAACATGAAATGAAATTATCATTAACAGGGCATGCTTACCTTTCACAATTACTGTAAAGTCACAGTCCACAGCATTGTCGCTGTCGTCCCTTGCTGTGTACTTCACAAGTCCCGGCTCTCCAGACGTAAACTCCGACCCAGATGTGTGCGTCTCATGAACAGTCACATCTCCAGAACTGTCTTCGAAGGAAGGTCTCTTCCACGAGACGTTCTTTTTTCTGGTTGAACTTTGGATCTCGATATCGGCAGGACAAGAAATAACCTGTGGTCGTTCGTCATCTTACGATGGAGAAATTAAAAAAGACGCTGTTACACTTGACAACTGCCATTCTACCTAATTCTCCTTTAATTGCGTCAATCCATAGGGACGACGATTCAGATCGAGTTTGGCCCCAACCCTTGTCGATCCATTATAAGACTTTATTTGCAAACCCAAACAAGCTACAGCGAGATCGTCTTTGGTGTAATTTAAACTTTAAAAAATGCAAATGGGACACTGGCAGGTTGTAAGAAGTAGACGAAGGCAACATGGGAAAATGTGTGGAACGTAGATTCCACATGGAGAGCTCATTTTTTAAGATGTTAGGTATAGTAAATCTGGCCAATGTGTTTGTCCTATTCTTTGGTTTCGAGGTGCTGCGTCCATGCGTCGACCTCTAGCTCATTAGTACTTTCGTCTTGTTTCACCTGTATTAACATGCAATGCTTCTAAAAGATGAAATTATTAAATTACTCTGAAGACGGTTTCCTGGCACAAATTTGTCCATGGCTGAGTGACTGGAATAGTACTAGATCCTACGTACCTATAACACTGACAACGAATGTACATGAAGTTGTTAACTTCACATCATCCGTAGCGGTGTACGTCACTGCGGTGTCACCGAGCGGGAACGAAAATGGCGGTTCCGTGAACTGTGGATCAACATGTAGGGTAGGTTCGATACTGCTATTGTCGGTTGCACGAGGTATTTCCCACGATAACTTTGCAGTTGATAAATGAAATCCAATTGTCACATCAACATCCTTTGGGCAATCGTGAAGTACCGGTGGCGTGGCATCTATGTTCAAAGAGCAACATACAAACACTGAACAATCATGTAGTGCACGATTAACGAAAGTTAAGTGATGATGTGTGTGAGAAACGTTGCGCACTGGCGCCGACTCTTTTCGTAACTATTCGGCATCCCAGAATGTGTTATCATGAATGAATTGCTTACATTACGCTCGGACAGAAAGAGGACTTAAGGTAGTGACTCAGTTTCGTTGACACATATTTTCAATCAAAAGTTTCACATAGAAAACAGGGTCTCACACCCAACATGTGGTACATTTTCTAATAGGTCTAT
>LD344261.1:582416-616172 GCA_001465055.1 Ptychodera flava | reverse complement strand
TTACCTCACAGTTTTCTCTAATAGAAAAATCATATTTCAAGGGTTCAGAAGATGGAATAATCACAAAATTGCTAAAATTGACCAACAAACCTGAGTCACTACCTTAAGATGATCAATATCTGATTCGGATCAATATGTGTGGATGTATTTAGCACGCTTCAACAATTTTGATACAGACTTAGGCGAGATTACTGTTAGTATGGCAAATTAGGCCTAAATATGCTAGCAATACTCATCACTTTTCATGCGATACATCACTGTATACCTAACTGTATAAGTTCATTGATACATATGCGATGCTCTCACTCCTTGCAAACTTTTGTTGGCTTTTAAATTTCGTAGCCGCCGAGCTCGTCGATTATTTAACTCGCTTTGCCAGATTTATATTTCTACCAAGTTTCATCAATTTTAAACTTAAAGTATGACACAAAAGATTCGTTTTTAAATTGAGTATTATGCAAATCAATATTAGATTTACGTAAAGCAGTTCGAAACTACATCTTTCCCCGAATATTCCATATCATACAACATCATATGAGCATTTCTTGAGGCTTTTTAGCGAATATTCGATCACCAACCAACTGAGATACACCAACTCCCGACAGAGTCGTGATATATTCTATAAAAAAAACGCATACCTTTACACCATCTTTCAGAGTCTGCACCTGACCACAGTCCCGTAGCTAGACATTCTGTCGTGTCGCTTCCAATCAGCTCGTAGCTATTTTCACATCCGTAGATACAAGCCGACTTGTAAGGCATTGGCTTTGTTGCACAAGCTGGAGGCCTGATGTTGATCAGTGTGTGGCTACTGAGCGGTGGGCATGATTTGACTGGGTGATTAAAACAAAACGATGATAGCACAATAAGATATAAATCTTCACAATTTAGGGTTGATTCACGTCAAGGCAGATACTTGCATTTAGAAGGCCTTGCTGATGCTCTGTGTTATTGGTGTGCTAGTGGCAGATGACATCATCGTGGATGGTGTCGGAGAACGGATATATAGTGCCCATTGTCATCAAGAAATTTGGATAAAGTTCATACAACTTTAAAGGTTTCTATTTTGTAGTAAGCGTTTTTGTTGTCCTTGTCAAACAGAACAGAAGCCTATTAAGGAGAGTTCCAACTAATTGTCATTTTAAGTTCATTTGAAAAACCAGGAACGATATCGCTGTGGGCCTAAATGAGTAAAATTGAGGAGCTTCGAACAATTGAGCAGCTGACAGCTCAAGACAAATATTCTGACACTAAAAGCTTTTGCTGTTTTGCTTGCATGCTGCTGGCGTGAAGTCGGGTTGAAGTTTGGTTTCACCGTCACGGTCTCCTTTTCATGTAATTAGAAAGTTACTTTTTTCGCCCTTGAAGTAATACAAGGATAGCGACCATTGCAAGTTTCAAGTATCTTTATATTTTAACTAATTCATTTTTCTATTGCTAAAATTTACGCTGACCCTGACTTTTATTCTTGAATTTGATATAAGTCAATTAAGGTAAAATGTACCCCGAAATAGATGTTTGGACTTTCAAGTTTTTTTTTTAAATTTTCATCTGATCAACCAGTACCACTCGTAAAGGCTCATTTCAAAGCTCTCAGCCGCCTCAGTTTTCAAATATCCAAAATTCCCCCCCCCCCCGTTGCATTAATGCAAGGATGACGGCCATTTTGAATTTCAAAAATCGGTAAAATATTGGTAATTTGTTGCACTAGAACCAAACTTTGGACGGTGACCCCTGATTGTTATCATTGATTCGGGAAGGGAATGATGGAAAATTTTTGTTAAGGAAAGGTTGGGCTAAAGTTGGATTTTTTCACTTTCGAGGCGCATACTACCTTAAAAGTTCAAGTTTCCGTGAGGAAAATCTGAGCAAAGGTTTTAAAGTGTTCAGATTCGAAGCGCGCACCATACCTTAAAGGAAATTCAAAAATGTGTCTCATGTTATGATAACATACTCCTCTTGATTGAAAAATCGTTTAGTCAGAAGGCGAAAAGCTGACGAGATTAGGCAAGATTTTATCAACATTAGAATTCAAAGATATGCCAATTATACATATTTCACTGCGCACATTATTTGAAGGGAAGCTGCAACATTCGTTAAAAAAACCAGCGCCACAGACTTACTTTTGCAGGACGGTTCTCTGCCAGTCCAGTAACCGTAGGCACCCTCCCTGTCACACTTTAAATCAGTTTGACCGACCAAGTCATAACCACTGTCACATGAAAACGAACAGGTTGTCCCTAAAGCATTGTCGAGTGAATCGCAATCTTTAGAACCATTGTGTGGAGTGGTTAATGCTTCACAGGTAATCTCTGCAATACAGTAAACAAAGATTTAAACAGGATTGCAGCAAAGGAAAAATGCGTCGTGAAATCTTTTAATCCCCATATCGTAATATAAGCCTATTATCACTCCAAATTTCTGACTCAGCAATAGCGAAGTGGGAAAAAGTAAATACACTCAGGGAAAAATTAATTTATGGAAAACTATGCAAGTGGAATGTATTACAAATTTTATGACTTGCGTCCATCATATACCTGATTTGTTTAAGATCCGTATGTGGTACACGTGTGAAATAAACGCTGAAGCTATCTATAGCCTAGTATATGTAACTGCATACCAAGCAGAAAATATTACGACAAAACAGTGTTAGGGATTTCGTTTGAGAAATGTCACAGAAACAAAAAGCTAGAAGAGCCTTACTGATACAATTAAACGGGTTGCCAGACCATTGACCGTTCCCAAGACAAGTCCGCTCTGGAGATCCACCGGGTGTCGGCCGGTAGTTGCCTTCGTCACACTTGGACTTGCTTTTCATACCGTAAGTATTGTTACCTTCGGTGATAAAACCACCGATAGGCTTGCTTAGATTTGGACATCTTAAGACTGGAAAAAGGATGTTATATTACTGGTAATCGTAAAAAACCACCATTATGTAGCTTTAATTAATTTATATTTTCGAAGAATACAATAATAGATAGTCAAAAGATTGAACAGGGAACACAGTGCACTACGGTACCATAACAATATTGAAATCTCATCATAAGGCAACTGGTCAGTGAAAAGTCAGACTCTCTTTTCTATATACGATTGGTCTCTTGGATAATCTCAATTCAATGTATCGCCCGAATAAAATAAGAGTCCTGTATTTGGTATTTTAATATAGGTACTTATCACGGAATTGCTAGTTTTTTACATTGTCCGTGTAAGATAAATTTTAAAAATGTAGACTCACCAGTGCATGTTGTTGCCTAGTCTTCCACGGAAACCAGTTTCACACCGACAGTCGCTGATTGACTTACTTCCCGTCGAAGTGGTGTTTGAGTTCAGCGGACACGGTGTGCATTCAATAAAACCGTGTTTCTCTTTGTAAGTACCACGTTGACACGCTATGTTTGTGATACAAAGCACAAGTTGAATTGATAATTCTGAAACCCAGTATCTGATTTGTATTCAACATTTTAGATTTGTTACTTGAAATTAATATTCCTCAATGGATATTTCTAGACCAGGAGCATGTTTATCAAATCAAAATAAAAAAAAATAGAAATTTGACTGTAATTGTTCTGAAATTTCCAAGTCACAATATCTTCTTTTTCTTTGTATATTATGCTGTCAAGTTCGAGCACACACTTTTAACCGATAAAAGTTCTAATATGCTGATTAAGTAGAGAAAAGAAAGGTAAATTTACAGTCTTGCTTTCACATCCAAAAAACGAATAGGCAGATAGCTTTCACGTATGTCAAAACGAAATAAACATCTGCCAATTCACCGAGTATTCTCATGTAAGTTTAGATAAAACGTGAACAACCAATGTACCAACAATATACCCCCAGCATATTACCGGGATAATTACTTTGGAAATTAATAAAAGTCCGCCCCGAAAAGCTAAAAAGTCAAGGTGAAGCTACGCTACGCCGCCAGGCATCGGCAGGCGGCAATGTCAGCCCCGTACAAAAAATTTGTAAGTCTTGCTTTTATATCGGGGACCGACACGAGGGTCAAGTTGCAAGTAGATTTTTTACCCTTTCCGACATTTTAGGACATCCAAACTTTCACAGCATGTTACAGAATTTAGTGTGGTTCGTAAGCGGGAAAGGGTGGTAGCGAGAATAAAGTAACAAACGTTTTACAAATTACTGATGAACGCTTAATCGCAGTTGTGTAAAATAAATAAATTCACACGGGTCACACGTCCAAGCGATTGGATTTACTTTCAACCATTTGAAATTCATTACAGAATGCCATGCATGTTTGACGGTACCGACGTACAGTGAGAATGAAAATTAGGTCGATAATTATTGGTTGCCTCAGAAAAGGTGTACAATGAGGACGGTTCTTTTATTTCCGGTAATGCGAACACCAGTTACACTACATCAAGCGTATTATGATTTCCAGTCTATCAAAAAGTGGTATGACCTTTTGGGGACGTCGCATAATATGTTGCTTCAAGTCATCCCTTATCCGACACACTCGTTGTAAAAAAAGATGAAAATCATTACATCAGAATGTGATTTTCGACCTAAAAAATAGTCTTCGATACGCAGACCTGCAAAATGAAAAGAACATGAAAGAATTCAGACCGTAGGATTTCATTCTGGATTATATTCTTCATATGATACCTGTACAATTCGCTCGGAGTCCATTCCCTGTGTGGCCTGGCTGACATGCGCACTGGAGAGCCCCACTTCGAGTGCCACAAGAACAAGTTGCTAATTCATCGCAGTAGTTGTGGCCCTCTGTACACAAAGTGTTGCACGCGCTGATACTCACAGACAAATCCCACGTCGTTTCTTTCACATCTTAAATTAAAAAATAGACAATATTTGGTTGTCTAATTTATATTCAACTGATTTAACTTATGATTCGAAACATCATCATGGTAAAATTGAAGAAATTTAAATATCTGACCGTTTGCTATACGTTGGGCAAGTTTCTTCATGTCTGACAAGTCGGCTAATAAGAAGACATTGTCCCCCGTTGCTACATTGTTGAGTTCGTCCTTATTGACACTTCCTACGCCAATGGCTATGATTTCAATACCACTGTTACGGATATCAATAGCAATCAGTGTTGGATCTCCTTCAGTTGATTGCCCGTCTGTCAAGAGTATTACAAGCCTGAAATAGATACGAGTGGTGTTGTTCTATCATGCCCAATAAGAGAAGTGCTTTGCAATGGAAACAGACCCCTTGGTCCGATGATAGTGGTCAAAGGACCTTTACGCGGCCCAGTGAATGCTATCGCCATTCTGAGAACAAGAAGGTATACTGCACCAGCAAACATGACTGCAAGGCCATCGGGGTTTGCCTACATTGTGATCGGAGACTCACTAAAAACTGCATGGATTAGCTCAGGTTTGATTGTCATGGATTTCGAAAAGCGTGACTAAACAACAATGTTCGTATTGCAACTCTTCTGCAAATTAAATTGAGATTAAAAATGACCGATGTTTGGCTTCTCAACGTAATATCACTAAATATTACGTAACAATGTCTATGTGCTGCTGGAATTACTCGCTGCTAGGGGCAGGTTATTCATCAGCTTTATCTTAGAGCAAGCTTGATAAAAACTTTAATAGAAACAAAGAACCAGCACCATTACTCCATCTCAACAAGAATTAATAGCGATTTCTGTCAAGAAAATGGCTTTTTCATTGAGGAAATATGCGTCTCGAAATGAAGAGCTACACGATTGCTCAAACTTGCCCCAAGGAAACTTTCAACAATTCTCTTTCAAAGTTGAGAATAAACATCATCATGGATCACCGTGCAAATTTGATATCAGAAAAACTAATTACTGTACCTTAAATTTACCGATACTTGAAATAAAAAATGAGCGCCATCCAGACATAAAGCCCATGGGGGAAAATATAGATTTCCGATTTTCACACAAATAAGACAGTGGAAACATTACTTTTTCATGACCTTAAAAATTAGCCCACATAAGTGGTAGATGAAAAACGTATTGTAAACTTTGCGAGGCCGAATATCTGTGCATACTACTTTAACTTAAAGTGATTTAAGAAATGACGCGTAATCGTACTCGCTTGAGTATAAATACTGACATGCTCTGCAATAACATAGCATAAATACATCAGCCTGTACACTTACTTCCTTGCAAACCATCTGGAATGTCGAAAAATTTCCTTTGCTTTGACGAGAGCTCCTTTGGTGTCAGTGCTTCCGCCAGAGTATGAATTACGGCTTAGTTTGTCTAACGCAGAACACTTGGTTTTACCGTGATGATTTCTGATGTGGTCAATATGGGGAATTATCGTAGTGGGATACGAATAGGTGACCACTGAAACGCGGATTTCGTCTTGAGATATGCTGAAAATCGTTGATACCTGTCGGATGAAATCTATTTCATGGTGGAAGTTTGATTTACCGATACTTCCAGAGGCGTCTACCAGAAATACAACATCGCTCTGTCTATCTCGGTAGCCTTTAAGTTTTTCCAGCATTCGCGAAACTTCAATTTCCCCAAGTGCCGGTTGAGGAACAGCAGAGGCAGTTTTCATCGCTATTGCTAGCATGACAATCACTCTGACGACCGACATCTTACAGGCGCTCACTGAATTCTGAACCTGGTCGAAGCTGGACCACAAATACGTGTGAGTGCGGTGTCCGGCCCGTTTATATAGCTTGGAATACTTCTTCGACACCAGGTCGTAAAATCAATGCTATCTAATGGGTTTTACTGTCTGAATGAACACTTTTTCCGGGAAGTAGACGGAGGCAGAATAGGACAATTAGTGTGACTTTCGACGGAAATCAAAGACAAATCACTCACGATGAATAGTATGTGCACTGACGTGATTAAAATCACTTTGGAGAATCTATATTTTTGCAAAGCAAAAATACGATATGTTTGTTTTAACAATATTTATTGTGCGTGTGGTGTTTAGATGTTTGTAATATTACACCATGGTATTCGCTATGTCAGAAACACAGTGGGCTGTGATGATGTTCCGCTAACCGAGACACTGGACGTTTGTGTAGAAAGTAAACCTTTCACTTTCTCCTTAACGTAACTGCTGTGTACTTTGCTCCTTGATAATACAACGAGCGGGCTATTATTACAGTGCAGATCCGAGAAATAAGTTAGTTGCGTGAGTTACAACAAATAACCAGGATCCTGACTTGACACAGCAGTAATCGTCTGCTTCTAGATGTAATTTAACTTTCCTGTTGAACCCCAATTATGACAAAACGGCAATGGGCACAGGGGAAATAAAACTTAAATTTCGGCCCACACTTAGCCTGAGGTCTAAAATGATCCGGCTTTCAAATTAACAAGAGGGCTATTCGCGTCTCCTGAATTTCAAAACCGGGTGAGAGATCAACTTGTGTATGAAAAGTGCATGTATTTGTTACCGAAATTATGATTAGCTGTCTTAAATTTTTATACGTCATGGGACGAATTATAAAAATACAATTAAATAGCTCAAAGATAATTTTCTCGTCAGATTTCCAAATTTGTGTACAAATGCTACACTCAGTGTACACGAACGAAAGAATCCCTAATGCTTACTTTTTTTAATCTGTCATCAAATTTACAAACATTTAATTTTCTTCGTGTACAAGGCTTGACTTTTTCTCCCCTTGTACAATTGTTGATTTTGTTCTAAAATGGCATGCACAAAATCACTAGCGCTGCCACAACTAATTCCGCATTATAATTTTACTGCTTGCTGTATTCAATTATGCCATATCTTGAATTGAGTGAGCATCCAATTCAATGCAACAAAGTCTCTGGCGAACTTTGATCAATAAAAAGTAAAAAGTTCGCTCTCCGCCTCTGGTTTCGTGCCAAGAAATTAACAGGAACGTCATCTCTTGCTAGCTGTGATTATTAGAGATAAGTGTGCTTGAAACTTAAAATAGTGTGGAAATTTATCATCGAGACTACGCTTTTCTTGAAGAACCGGTTTATAAGATAACTTTGACACACGGCAAACAACACCCTTTACCTCGTTTCAGTCTATTCACTTCAAAGAGGAAAACATTCTAAAGTTGAAATCTCGTCTTTTGTTTCAAGAAAGGCGACACACCAGACAAAGAGCACTTTATAATATAAATTTAGCATTAACTGGCTCCAGGGATTACAATATCTCATCTTTGGAAAGCAGTGTGCGTGATATGCATGTGCAATTGTACCTCTGATGTTACATTAGGTGTTATAGTTGCAGAGCAGTAATTTAACAAATGGAGCTTGATTTTTGAAATTTTTGAAATTTGACACTGAGAAATATAAAATTGCGATATGTGATCAGGCCTAGAAAACTAATGTATAATGCATCACGTTATATGGCTGTCTTGTTCTTACCAGGATAACGTGAACTTAAATGAGGAGAAGTTGACAAATGTCCCCACCTGCATGACTCACCATAATACGGCTTATAATGACCATCATATATACGAAGTGGATCTCAATCAAATGTACGCGGACACAATAATTAAAGGCATCTCCACAGTTCTCGCTAATCACCTGAAAATCTCCAATGACGCTCTTTCTCACAAATTAAAAATCGTGTCACAGTTTGCTGTCTAGTACAGGAGAATACATTGCTGTATGTTGACATTCGTTCGCCGTTTTCGATTTTTATTACATCTATGAAATCACGACTAAACGGACAAGATTTTTCGTTCCTTAACATTGATTGGTACTTTAATGAATAATTTACGACGGACTGTTATCTAGCTTACGTTATTTATGTGTGTGCTTTATACATCATGGATTTATATGCCATTCTCCACGTCAGTGCATCATTAATCCACTTCAGCACATGCGCTGACTCTTTCAGTTTGTATTTTATCGAATGGTTAACGCTTTCCAGGAAACCACTGACACAGTTCTCATCGTTTCTTTGAAACGTACTCAAGCTAATACGTTCACTTATTGGTTGGAACAGTAAAACCTACTGAAAGCAGTCACTGTAGATTCAAATATTTTCATTTTTTTTTCAAACTGAATGTTGTAAGAACTAGGGACGAATATAATGGCAAGACATCAAAATTCAAAACAATATTCGTTGGTTTTTCATATGATGTATTTAATTTAAGTGTACTGTTGTCCTCGACACGTGATTTTTTAAAAAAACTGATTTTTCAAAATATTCTGAAAATCTATCATAAATACTGTGCTATTCTTGAGGAGATGTGCCATGATAAACCTTGAGAAAACATTCTTTACAATGTCATAAAATCCTAAAATTTCCTTGTGCAATCAGTGAAGAGTTCTCTTCCCTTTCTTTGTTTTCTTGTCAGGATAATGTTTTCTTGCATAGGCGTAGTTGTTAGAGATGGACGTGCTTCACAGTTTAAATAGTGTGTAAATTTGTCGTTGAAAGTATGTCATTCTTGAATACATATTTTTTTCATGAGATAAGATTGACACAGAGCAAAAATCGTCATTTTCCGCGTTTTCGTGCATTCACTTCAAAGAGGAAAACATTCTAAAGTTGAAATCTCGCCAATTTTCAATTGAAAGGCGAGAGCACTTTATAGTGTAAATTTAGTGTTAGCCAGATCCAGGGGTCACAATCTCTCATCTTTGGAAAGCAGTGTGCGAGATAATATCCATGTACAATTGTACCGCTGATGTTACACCATGGACTGTCAATCAATGAGCGCTGATTTAACAAACAGGGACATTATTGTGACATGTGATCTTGCACTAAGAAACTACTATACTTTGTATCACATGATCTAGCTGTCTTGTACTTAGCAGGATAACGTGAAATGAATGCAGGTTGATGTAATAATAAGAATAATAAGACGTTTAATGACCATCATATATAAGCAGTGGCACCCACTTTAACCTCACGATTGATGTCATACAGACATTCCTCCAATTGATATTTTATTTTTCAGTGAAATCATGATCATCATTTTACTTTTCATTGATATCAATTGATACTCTAGAGAAATAAGTCACAAAGGAGAGTTATCTGCTCATATCTGTAAGCTTTATTTCGAAAATATCCTGAGTATATACACAATAATGTATCGCTCTCTGCGGCAACGTTGGTCAGTCTCAGCACATGAGCTGACTTTTTAAAATATTATCGAACTGGTTGAGGAGATTCCTGACGCCGAAAGAGCCCGTTATCATTGGTTCTTCGAATTATAATCGAAGGAGAATACTCACGTTGATTTTCTTTTAATATCTTTCCATTTTCTGACCACTTTCTCTTGTGTCCGTGAAATATTGTACAACATTTTGTTCTACCTGTCCGGCTGCAAGGACAAGTGCGCATGCGCATATATGGACTTTCGCGAGTCACCTGATTCTTCGGGCCTTTACTATTTACTGCTTTATTGTGAAGAAAATTATGACACTCTACTTTAAACGCTTATTGTGTCCTTTCTCAGAATTTTTTCGTAATTTCGTCGACTTTTGGCTGGAGCTGTTTGTTTAAGATTTTATTGTCAGTCAATATAATTTTATAGTAAGTCAATATCACTTTGAACGTTGTGCAGACATAATTTTTCCTGAAAATGTGAGGTAACTGACGGCTTCCTGAGTGCCAATCAAACATTTCACTTTTGACAGAGCTTGCTGGAAACCGAAAACTCTGAATAGTAATATAATCGCAGGTTATCAAAATTAGTTTGAAAACTAAAACCGACTTAATAAAGTCATTGTAGATCAATCTGTTTTAGAAATGTTTGAACTGCAAGTGACAAATAGATTGTAACTACTTAAAATATTTAAGTGATCTCTCTGTCCGTTGCAGCCTGACACCGCATGTGGCGCCCTTTTACTCATTCGGATGCTAAACTTTCTAAGTTCAGCCGAGCTGTCAATCAAATTTACCTGTGGGTTAAATTTAAGTGACATTAAAGGAAAATTTTTGCATTACGGAGGAGTATTCTACGGTGCATAGGAAACGTTTATTTTTCACAAAAATGACAAAATCGTCCAAAGGAAATCTACAAGAAATGCATTTACAAATTTGCTGACTATAATTTAGTTGTGGTCTTGTTGTGTTTCGTAAATCTCATCAATATAGTCTTGTTTGTGTTTCGTACATCACATTAATATAGTTAATTTATCTTAAGTCTGCAATTGGTAGCCTATAGTGCTCTTGATTACTTGTTTGCTGCTGGTTATTCAGTAGACAAAGATTGATGAAACATGCACTACATGTTTTCTTAAGCAGTTTTGTCGTCTCCTTGGGTATACATTTTATCGCTTGAAGATTATTTGAGTTCGTGAAAAGAATGAAGAAGAAATACACTAGTAGTATAATTTATGCAATGCNNNNCCCCCCCCTGCAATCACAGAACAACACACTTCAAAGCAGAATATCTTTCGCTGATAATCAGCGGTGGAAGAGCGGCCCTCGAGACACGTAAATCTCAAGTACACATCGATCTGCGGATGCACGCTCCCTCCTGTATCACTTCGCCGTCAGGGCATCTGCAACTTGGTACGCACGGCTTGTTCTGACACACCGGGTCGGCAAGTTCGCCTCCGGCGCACGTCAGCGGACAGGCAGGGGCGCAGTCATCGTACACCATGCCTTGAGGGCACTGTAAAGCTGTGAAATTAGAAGATAAATATAAAAGTTGAAATATGTGAAATTTGCACGATGTTATGAAAGACTGTCAAGAAAGTCAAAATTTCTGTTTAAGTAGTGGAAAGTGTTATTTTTCCGCCCTGTAAAAAGCTGTTGTTACCTTTTGGCAAAGGCTTAATAATATACTGCACATTAGCAGATCGATGCAACCCGTACTACTGGCAGATTAATTCAAGTTATCAAGGGGTGATAGTTACAAAGTCAATGACGAAGTAGTACATAAAAAGCTTCTTATTTGCTTACCGCACATATTTTCAGTTCTCCAATTACGAATTACGATACCATTACGTCGACACTCCCGGACGTAGGCTGTGAGAGTCTCGCAGTAACAGGCGTCATTCCCAGAGCACGTACACACATCCTCCAAGCACATCGTATAGTAAGGTTTCGGATCGACCGAGTTATAGCAGGCTCGGAATTCCTGTTTTCCGAGGACACCACAGCGAGACCTTGCCGCTCGTTGTTCGGTGTACGATTTAGCTAGGCACATCTCTACTCGTGCTTTCTTCGCTCCTTTAATTTTTTGCGGTCGTGATGCCATGGGATTTGATGCGCAGTGTTTGTAGCCGTCCACTTTCCAGCTGTTCACGAACTCCGTGTCACTTTTCGCCGACAGAAATTGTCTGGTCGTCAGGTCGTCTTGTTCGTTCAAGTTCATATTCCCGCAGATGCCACAAACCTTGCTCCTATAACTCTGAGGCACGGATACAGTAAATTCACCAAGCATATCCCACTCAATGGTGACACCAGGTGCAGTTTTCACCAAGAGTGCATTCTGTCTTGGTTTGGTGACTTCAACGACATCTGGACTGTACTGAGGGTAAGGCAAATCCACAGCAATGCCAGAAACTTTGACTTCACCATTGTACTGTATTTCCACCGTCACACAGCCGATGTGAATGAAGGCAGCCACACGATGCGCCGAGTAACTCTGGCCAATTCTTTTCCAGTCTCTCTGGATGTAAACGCTGAATTCACCGTTGTGACAGTCTTGAGTGAGCACATATCGACATTGCCCTTTGAACTGCAAGACGTTTCCATCGAACGTGTAAAGTGTACCATTTAAACTCAAACGGCAAAATTCCGGATCTGTAGAAAATGAAACAAATAAGAACTTGATTTCTCATAGGTTATGAAGTCGACAGAGCTACAGACTTGCGACAATGTTGTAGCTCGAATGTGTGCACTGTACTGGGAATTCAATATCCACCTGGTATTTTAAAGATATTTTAATCGTTTGGAAGATAAAGGTGTATACGTTGACAGTGCTAAATCCAACACTAAGTGACAAGTACAAATGCAACGGCATAATAAACTTGAATACACATTTAACCACATACGTTCATCGTTATTCAACAAACCTGGAATACAGGAACTGCAGCATTCTCCAGGAGCTAGATACAACCGGTGTCCCTGAATGATTGGAAGGGAAAATCCATGATCAACAACTTGGGGAAAATAATAGACACACATGTCACATGGTTGTTGGTACGATTTATGGATGTTATGATTATTGTACTTTCGTAACGTCTTCTTTCGTCAGGACTTTGTGTCATAGTCTGTCGTATTTATTTCCTGGCCTCCGTTGCCGCTTTTGAAATTCCGTAATGAGTGTACACGCTGTGCGTGTTTATTTCACACAAAATGATTTGAATCACTTTGCTAATAATATAAGACGATGATTCTATTGCGACATCTAAAATTCCTGAGTATGATTTTATCTCAAAATTTTCCATGTGTCACGATCAGAAAGTTACGAAATGTTACTGTATGTCGACATCCGACAGAACCTTTAATGGTCACGTGACCATCATGTGGTTGTTTAAATTTTTCATTTGGCCGATCATGACATTATATTCAACGGCAAACCATAACGAACGTACCTCTTGGCATGACATTTGCGGACACTGTTTATCGTAACATACTGCTGAACCATTCTGACATCTACATTCAAAGCAACCGTCATCCCAAACTTCTTCAGCCTGAAAGTTTTGAACGGTATAGTCATGAGTAAACAAAAGCATTCGTCACTGAGGGCGCTCTCCATAATCCTCCTCTTCAATTATAGCGGCGAAAAATATTGATCCCCGAGACTAGTCATCTATTTAAACAGCCAGAAGGTATTGACAACATTTGGAATTCACTAACATCCTTTTTAGACAGAAAGTCATTTAACTTTCGGGTTTTTTTCACAAAACAACAAAATGCAAAACATACGAAGGATGCCCATGGTAACAGCTGCCGCTCTGCTGACTTCTTTGCATTTATAACTCTAGAACACAATATTTTTTAGCCTTATGAATGAAGTGATTTCTCTGAGATCTTATAAGTAAATGAAAAGTGATGCAATAGATTTCTTTAAAGACTAATCCTGTCCCTTTACAAAATATTATGAACAGCTTCTTCGAGACGGTTCTTTCATTCTATGATTTCGGTAGCAGAAATTTAAATCAAATGCCAGAGAAATGAACATGCGAATTTCACCTAACCTTCCTAGGGCAAAAACCCTGTGTAATTACTTTATTTGGGCGTTCTTATTCATATCCGAATCAACAATCACATCCGTCAAAAATCACGTGTGACAAATTGCATAGAACTTCAACGCAGCTTATGATTGGCTAAAACAACGTCATGTGGTTCGACTGAACTAACAGACGAATCTGCTGGGCGACATTTTTTTGCCAGAGGAGATGCAAAGCCCGAGTACTTTGATAGAAAGCGCCGTGTGACGCGCGAGAAGTCCTCTAACTAAATATCCTGTTACGTCATGTCGTATAAATCACACGAAATTTACCTCGCTACTGCTAGATAAAGTACAGGTAGAGGACACATACTTACCGAATACATCTCATCTTTGTAGGAACAGTAAGATAATTCTGAAAGATATGACATTGCATTGATAAATCAGAAAGGACATGACACATCTGACGAACTGCCCAGAAAAAGTATACTATGCAATCAAATATGTAGCTGGTTTAGGCATGCGTTTCACATTCGAATCACTGTTCTGCAAGGTTGTTGAACACACGGTAGAAAACACCTACATTCACTTCCAACAGACCGGATAAAACTTTGATTTTTAAAAGTCTGTCACTTACCATGGCATTCCTTGGAATTTGCTAATAGCAAATACCCACTCGGACATCCACAGTCGAATGAACCGTCGGTGTTGTGGCAAAGATGGCTGCACCCACCGTTGTTGCGACGACATTCGTCGATGTCTGTTATAAAGCGGAGTAAAAAGAGATGAGTGATGGTCATCGGTGTTTTAAACAGCTTCGACACATCATTGACATGGTCACAAAGAATGCAACACCAACATGAGACGACAGATTGAACTTTATGGTCATCACAGACGCATTACTTCGGATCGGATGAGCGAAGTCGATAACGCAAACATCAACCCGTGCTAATGTCATTGCCTAGCTGAAATCACATCAGTCAAACGTTTCGTATCATAATTTATAGCATTCAATGTTCCGCGTAACACAGCTTTCCGAAAGACAGAATTTCAAACGTTGAGCACGCTTTACTGAATTTCAAAGAATAACAATGCAGTGACAGAGAGGATCTTGCTGTCGACTTTCTAAAATTAAACAGGACATTTTCTTGATTTTCATATGAAAAACAAAACGTACCATATTGACATGTTCTTCCAGTGAAACCAATGGCACATACGCACTTAGATCGGCCTTGCTGAAGCTCGCAAAGTCCGCCATTTTGACAGGGATTACCCGAACACTGTGTCGTAGCGTTTTCGCAGTACGGACCTGAGTAGAGGGAACACACGGGCCATGTTGTAAGATAGTCCGTTTCAAAGTTAAAGACAAGGACCTGTCGTTCTGACATATAATAAGAAAGCTTATATATTGTATTTTAGTCCGCTTTCACGATAGATAATTTACTGCACCTGCCGTTTGGAATATTAAAACTTATAAGTTCCACTTGACTTCTTCAGAAAGCAGTAGGAGGGAGGACTTGAATTATTGAAAGTCATTTTTGTGCTCGAAATCATTTGGGAAAGTGTTGTGGTGCTCTGGAACAGGACATGAAGGAGTTGCGATTAATAAATTAATACCATTTATATAAAAGTTGATAAATGCCCTATATTGTACACGGTGTTTCTTCTGTAATTATCTGTTGCGATGATATCATACATATTTAAGGCGTAATTTGATCATACCAGAAAACCCTGATCGGCAAACACAGGAGGGCGTTCCGCTCCCTCGATGACAACTGCCGCCATTTTGGCAGAGGGCCAACGGACAGACTCCCTCGAAGTTTTGACACTGCTTTCCTTCATATCCATCTGAACAGATGCACTCGTAGTCGTCGACCAAATCCTTACATACACCTCCATTCCTACATGGATCACCGGCACAATCGTTCCGAGCTGTGGGGCAAATCCGATTCAAAAACTAGTTTAATTAAATTAACAGCTAACTTCTGACTGTTTCGGTGCTTTGGGAGCTCAATGAGTCGTGCTCTTCGCGGTTGGCTACGTCAGAACATACGTAGTATTGACATTTCAATGCTATCTTTTTCATATTAAAATTATTCTCATAAGATAAAGTCTAATTGTTGTTGAACAAAATTATTGTTAGATTTATAAAATTATGAAGCCTGCATCGCAAAATGCCGAAAGGCTCTGCTTGCAAGGAGAAGCAGCTGTAGGAAATCATAACGATAATCCTCGATATTACTAAACTGAAGTAGAGGTTACAATATTGAACATCAATTTTGAATAGATACTCGTGTGTTTTATTTTATCCATAAATCGAATTGTTTATACCATCCAATTAAATGACTGATGTTTTACGTTCATTTTCCCATGCTATATTTCACTTCCGAAGATCTCGTCTTTCCACATTGTGGTTCTTTATATCTTCATCAGGTGTGATCATCCTTTCGATAAGTTTCAAAGACACATTAAAACATGCAATATATTGATACAATGAATCGAATTTTAAAGGGATACAGTCGTCGGAACTGCTCTCAAAGATCGCATGGGACCCATACGACCAATGTAAACACTGTATCCAAGGTACAATGGTAATTGATGAAAGTTAAAATATGTCTGTCATAATCTACATTGTATAATTTAAATGTTGCAGCTATGATGATGAGGTGCATCTAGATATCATGCACGAAATACATTGTTTGTAAACAAGAAACTCACACATGTGCAGTTCCGACGGCCGTTTCCCTTTAAGTAGATATAGTATTTTCTAAATTACTTACTCTTCAATGATGGGTGTTTGAAGATTTCTTTACTATCAAATACAATTGAAGCGAGGACTTGGTTCTCGAGATGGTCAAACCAAGTAATACATAAAACCGTGTCAATCTAATCAAGTGATGGCTAAATTTACCAATACACATGACTCTTGTTTTTAATGTCAACATCGTATCGGCCAACGGGTTACAAAATGACGACCAGGATGTGACTTCACAAACAGTACATAAAATGCCTCAACACCATTTTTCTATATTAATTCCACCCAAACTCATTTCAAATTTGCAAAGATTGTACACTTACTGCTGCAGAGAGCTGACGATTCTTCGACCACGACGTTGCCATGGACACTGCTTTTGACTCGTAACCAAGCAACGATATTGCCCATATTGTTGCAACCTGCGTACAACGAATTTACTTCATCCGTTGTCATAGCAAAGTCCCATAAGTTTACCTGTACAGTTTTTAAAATTCACATTTAATTTAAACACGATTGGAACTAATGTGTGATGATTGGATCTATATATTTTTCAAATTTCTCAAAAGTGTTAGGTACCCTGCAGCTGCATGTTGCGGTATTACAAATTACTCATAAAAACAAGAGTGTAACTTAAAAAGAAAGGCAGATGAGCTTACATTTGCATATTTAATCGACATTACTTCACCATCCAATTATGCCAAATTAGTTCCAATCGTGTTTTTACTGCTTTAATGAGCCTACATACTTTTAAATTTTCAAAGCTAACTTACCTGTGCCGTTATGCGTCACACTAATCTTGCGTTTAATTGAATATACATGTGCCTGTTCTACGACCAACTTCATATCAAAATATCTAGTGACTGTGTACAACTCACCACACAACTTGTATATGTGTAGTGTCGAATATTATTGTTGATCACTTGATTTTAGTTGAGACAAGATTTCATTTGTCAACCATGATTACACTGGCTTGTGTTAGCAAAGCCACTACTTTGCATTTCAATATACTTTATGTGGAAGAACGGGGAAAAAGACATAGCAGAAACAATGCAAATGTTTAAAAGGTATTTTCATTGATATTTCAAGATCACAGCAGAAATTTGTCACCTCATCTGTTGCTTTACAAAGTTGTTGATTGCATCATCCATTTTTCTAGTGTTTCAATTGGAAAGCCTTTGTATTTACCTGAGTGAGTTGTCCTACATAAGATTCAGCAGCATTAAACAGACTACCGACGCCATCTTGTTCCTGTCCTATCACCAGAACACCGCCCCCACTGATCAGTTGTCCCTGTTGCAGTCCTGTGCCACTGTGGATCACTCGGTTGTCGAATAGAAACTTCCATGACCCCGACGAACTTTCCCATGTGACTGCCACGTGATGCCAGTTGGTGTCCCTTTAACCAAAATCTTATTTTATAGAATATTTCTATTTTATGGGGTCCCAGTACATTCCAAACGTTTATAACATAGAGTTCGATTGGCCATTTGGAGTGCGAGAATTGCGGATATGGTAGTTTCTGCGTAGGAAACTTCAGATGTTGTAACATTCTGTTACCTTTGAATGCGAACGCTTACGATTAAAATGAAAGACCAAATAAGATTCAATAATTTACTTTTACTAACAACTTTTGTGGATCCTTCATACCAGTAATTTTATTCATTACCTATTGGCTTTGAAATCCGTGTAGGTTGGTCCACCATTGATGAATAAAGCAAAACTATTGTAATCCTGCAAGGTGAGTGCATTGTCGACTACCGAGCCATCTGGACCATGAGCATGCGCGTAGGAGAAAGGTGTGCCGTAGGATGAAGTGTCATCTGTACTCATCCAGAACGAAACCGTGACGTCATAAAGGTCTGGTATGTTGTCAAGCATGGCGTAGTCAGTAGCCTGTGCACTTTGGAAATGTAAGTTGAAATCGTTTGTAACTTCTGGAAAAAGAGAAAGACCAAGCTACAAATTTAGAGAAGTTAGAATGTAATTTGATATTTATTAATTACAGAAACTACAATCCTGAGATTGAAACTCTATAAGTCAATCACAATCATTTTATTTTGTCCAATGAGAGTTCTGCGTGTTTTCCGCTCAAATAATTTTGTCACCAAATTTTGATGTTTTCTCCCACGTTTACTATGACAGTGTAATATATGATAGTAACTGGAACTCTGAAGTTTGGATGGTGAGGCTAGGATACATGGCTTTGCCCGGACAGCCGGATAAGCCTTGTTACTCTGGTGTTACTAACTAGTGTCTGAGCTTGTTGGATTCGTATTGTAAGAAGCCAAATTGTGGCTTTTACATAGAACTGAATCACCGATACGATATCATTTTTTCATTCTCATTCTCGTTCACTCCCCAAAAAAACAACTGCGACATCGTTATTATATTGTTCAATGATTTAATGTTACAATGTTGTGAACAAGCCCTAATTATAACGACCTCTATCTTCTGCAAAATCATTGATTGTCATTGATATACTTTGTGACATGGTAGGTGTGGCAATGCGACGATCTAACAATCTTCACTGGACCGGCAAGGCGTGATATAAATAACTATTATTATTTTCAATTCCAAATTCTCATGAAAAACTTACCGACTTCGCAATAGGTACCAGTATATCCAATTGCGCATGTGCAGGAATACGCATTTGCTAAATCGATGCAAGTGGAACCATTTCTGCATAGGTTAACCTCGCATTCATTTATGTTGACTCCACACATTGCGCCAGTGAATCCCGGCATGCATTGGCAGCTGTAACTGTTGACGCCACTGAAACACAGTCCGCCATTTTGACAAGGAGAAGATTGACACTCGTCGATGTCCTGCTCACAGAGGTGACCGGCATATCCAGGTGGGCAACAACAAGAGAAATTCTGATGGAGAAATTACTTATAGGTCACAAGTAAGCGGGAGGAGTAAAAAAGGTATATAATTACAGCGAAATCGACTCAGTAGGGTGGCTTTCGGCGTATTCTCGATTAAAGTTTTCCTAGCAACTTGTACTTACTCAGAGGAAGTCTATGTCGCTTTACATTTTTTACATAACCGATCAGTTTATGCATTGAGTGGTACAAAGTCCTGTACATTCAAACCAAACTTTTGTGCTATTATGCGCATGTACAAAATAATAACAATGGAAATTCTTTGCCCTCACTTTGCTTGCTGGTTCTGCATAATTCAATAAATAGTTTTCTTTGACTTCTTACCTCGGCTAAATCAAAGCAAGTTCCCCCGTTCTGACAGGGACTAGAGAAACAATCAAAATGTTTTATTTCACAGTGCTGTCCCGTGAAACTAGATCTGCATTCACATACGTAATTATCGACTCGGTCATGGCAGGTGCCGCCGTTCAAGCAAGGATCTAAAAAAACAACCAAACAGATTGAGTAAAGAGACAGTTTCGAGCTTGTGTTTCAAAATGAAATCTCAGAGTCGGAAGACAATGAACAGTGACAGTACTTCAAATTCACAAGCGGGGGAGGATGGCGAATTTAAAGTGACTAGGAAAGTCTCTTGCAATCGTCAAGGGCATCATTATCCACGCTTACCTTAATTATGAAGTTATCCGTGCCATTTAAGTTTTCCTTCGCAATGACGTGGACATCGTGAAGAGTACTATCGGCGAAAGATCATTGGTTTTCATTTTTGTTCGGTTTGCCAACACATTTTAGAGATTGCTGTTCATTGAGTGTGGCATCTAATTACCACAAGGGCGACATATAGAAACTGGATTAGAATCTCAAGTCATACAAAATAACAGTTCATAAAATTGTACTCACATGATTGGCATTCATCGATTTCAATTTGGCAATTTATACCGGTGTAGCCCCTCGGACAGAGACAGTCGAAATCATTGACACCATCGATACAGGTTCCGTTGTTTTTACACAGACCTTCAGCACAGTCATCGATGTTTGTTCCACAGTCCTTGTCTCCGAACCCAGGGATGCAGTGACACCACCGTTCCGCAACTACTCGATTGCACGTTGCGTTGTTCAAACATGGGAATAAATCACACGGATCGACAGCTGAAACGATAATGATTTCTTAGTTACTTTTGACGTCAAGAAGACAAATTATCGACATCATTGGAGACATATTAAATGGCCCTTTAGAGCTATCTACTGAAGAAGTGGATGTGATTATAGAACGGCAATATGTTTCAGATTTATGAAGAAGAGATGACATCTGACGAATCTAAGGAAGACAAAAACAAGGGATAAAATCACTGCAATATCAAGTTTGTTTATCCAGAAAATCGCAGACTCATTCAGTCAATAAACTAACCTAGGCAGTATTGAACATCCGCGGCTCCTTCTTCGAAAGTAGTGAGTCCGGCATTACACTGTATGCAATCTGTACTCCGTGGCATTGGTTGGTAACTTCCTCGTGAACAGGACACACAAGGTGTATAACCGGTGTCTGAGTATGTACCCGCTGTACACTCCGCTGGAAAAATAATTGCAGGTGTAAAAAAGTGTGAAATTCTATGATTAACATATACTCTGTATTTCAATAGTTCGCGAGTATTGTATTCGGGCAAATAGAGAAGAAGTTTAAGTTACAACAGCGCCTGTACTGTACTGATTTTGGTTAATCATCATATTGGTTTGTGTTTAGTCACCAACATCGACGTCCAACCATATCATCTAAATGCAAAGACGTGAAAGTGTATTCCGAACGAGCCCTGCCTGGTGATGTCTTCTGTGGTCGAAATAGGGCGAGAAGATTCTTAATGTTATTTTAATTATCATTGAAAAATGTTTTAAAACAACAGAATAACTCGACAGAAAATGTTGCGTGCCTCAAAGTACCTCGGCAAAAGTCAGCTGAAACAGCTCCCCATGTCCACGTTGTTAACCCATCTTCACAGGCGACACACGCAGTGCTCCCATAGTTGTCTTGATAGGTACCAATGGGACAAGAGTTGCAAGTTGCCAACCCGGTCTGAGAATATGTACCCGGTCTGCAGAGATCTAAAAAAGATAAAAAGATGAAAAGACTATGGCAATGTGCTTATATTAAGTTATGGTAAGATGAGTCATGCATATAAGTCACATCCAAGCTGATCACTTTTCGCACATCAAGCTCTCTTGTATAATATGTTTGAAACCCGATAAATATTTCCCTATAACAAGCACACTTCTAGCACTAAGCTCTTCATTCAACATCATCCAGTTTATGTAAAGTGAGCAGAAAGAAGCCAAGTGAAAGTAATATACGCCTCGAAAGTGAAATACTTAAAGTTTTGCTCAAACTTTCCTAAATGAAAATACCACCCGTTATTTTACCAAATCAGAATAAAATCCGACGGTCGACGTGCAAAGTTTTATACTAGAGAAGAAATTACTTAACATTTAGCGATATTTGAAATTCAAGATGGCCGCCACCCCTGTGTTCATTCTATGGAAAAAATAAAATGTTCCATTTTCGAAAAACTAAACTGTGAAATTTTTATGAGTGATATATCAGAAAAGAATTATTAAAATATTGAGAGTCCGAATATCTTAGCCCGAGCGCATTCTACGTATACCTGAATGTCAAAATAGGGTTTTTGAAAGGAACCTTGAAAATACATCGACGTCAATGTAGGTGTTTTGAAAAAAACTTGCAAATGTCCGCACTTACTGATGCAATCTGATAAGGACGATGATCTTGTGCGTTTGGTGGACATTTCAGCTGGGCACCGCTTACATGATGTGCTGGCCTCGATATCCTGGTACCATCCCTTTGCGCATGCCTGGCACTTGTTCCTTTCAATGTCGTGGTAAGACCCGTCTGGGCAGATTACTGGCAATAACAAGGCAAAAAGATCATTGATTCGTTTATTTTTTTATGCATCCATAAATATGTTTGTCGACTGACCATTTATGACGCACTAGTCAAGGTAAATCGTAGATCATATTAAGATAATATTTGTCCTTAAAGAGACATTATTCAGGCATAACATTAAGTGACGATTATGCTATGGTATGGTTTGATCAAATTCAAAACTCCGACAACACATTTCTGTCTCATGAAGAGATATCTTCTTTCTGTTTAAATTATTTTATGCAATAACAACAGACTCAGTGTCCAATTAAATTCTTCATGGGATCAAAGTGAGTTACAAGGCTAACTTTCACAATGTCGTCGTCATCATCATCGTTAGCTGTATTCTTTACAAAGATCGGGCACAAGAACTGCAATTCCTTTCATGACCTAACACCTGTCGAGATGCTTTGAGCCGCTAATTGTTTTAAATTAGGAAAATTGAGCTCAACGCCACTGTGGAGGCCTATGGGAAATTAATAAGAGGTCTTGTGCCATCAAACAGTCTGATTGTTCATTCCATTTCCACTAGCCCTTTCCAAAAAACACAAAATATGACGTAAAACACAGAGAAAAATGCTTACGACATGCCCCGTTTCTCGATATTTGACCAACTTCGCACTGTGTCTGATTTTCTGTATCTGGTACAAATTCTGCTGTCATATTAACGTCTGTTTTATTGATTACGATGTCACCATATGAATCGTTCGCTACGCTCTCTTGTATTTCAGAGATTATTCTTTCAATTTCATCCTGTGAGGGCCAAGAACTGGTCGGATCGCTCCCTTCCGTGTTGGTAACAGAGGATTCCTGAAAAGAGAGGCATACGGTGTATGTTACCCCTTGAGAAGGAGATTCATCGAACCTCAGAAAACTACGCACTTTAGCTGACCAAGGTCTAACGTTGACTCAAGTGAACGATACCTAGGTATTTTATTGTTTGATTTTAATGAAACAGAATCGAATACCTAAGAAGTGAATTATAGATATTACGCCCTCTATGTTTGATCGTAAGAATATAGTAGTTGTGACTGATGTCGCTCGATCCTTGTTAAGTGTTTGAAGACAAGAACAGTTTTGAAATTGATGTAATGCATTCGAATGAAAGATAACCTGGGTACAGAAAGGGGCAGGGAGGATATATATTCAAAAATACCTACATGTTCGTCATCATTTTGCGTTTCGACTGATACAGTAGTCGTAACACTGATTGTACTCCTACTCTCTCTAACATCTCTTTTGGCGACTTGTCTGCCCGATTCTGTACGATGTGTATTACCACAGTGCACCTGGACATTGTCTATTTCACAGCCTTTTCCGCAAAATCCTGCCACGTGACCGTAAGTTCCATTCAGTTTTGTAATAAATTGCCGCTTTATTTGCTCCTTTGCGCTGTCCTCGGAGCAGGAGTCGACGTAGTACTGAAATTCTAGTCCTATTCTGAACCTAGTTGGTCTTGTTAATCCTAGAAAATATCAGAAAAATGACACTTCAAGGGATGAGTTTCTGTTGTTCATATAGCCATTAGCTGTAACTTTTGACAATTTTTTGCACCACTTTTGTTTTTAATGTCTTAAAGCTCGTTCTTACTCCCACAAAACATGTTGAGATACACAGTATTCAGCTTGTCAACTCAGCCTGCACATTTGTGGATGCATTATTATAATTTGACAAGTGAATTCTGGTCTTGACTGGATCCATGGAATTAAGATGTAAACAATCATAACAGTGCATTTTACACATACAAACGCTGTGACGACATGCTTAATAGTTTATGTTTCACATTGACACACTTTTACATTTATGACAGCGCTTTCGTTTCCTTCCCAACAAAATTGAAAAACGTGTTTGACATACAATTGGAATTGTTGACAATCCAACTCACTCGCACAGTCGGGCCAGGGAAACTCGAAAGGTGTAAATCCCCGAGGTCCTGGCGCAGGCCTCCATTCACCGGTCTGAGTTCTTCGGTTTTGTCTGCAGTAATAGATAGCCTCTGGTTGAAACACGAAGTCGTATCTCCTGTTACATGACACTGTGCAGAACTGACCGCCCAGCCAGGTTTCACACGACAGGGCCCCGTTCTCCGGTGGCGACTCGTATGGACATGTATGTTCTGCTCGAAAAAAGCAATGGTTCTTGTCACAATGTAGAGACAAGATTAATACAGTGTCAATGCCAGATCACACGGTCCTTCATTCCCGCAATTACTCTTAACCTGGAAGGTAATATGCGTCACGGAGACCGGTTTTTAGAAACTCACATTTCAAAGGACTATGCCGGGTCCACTGTTTGACATTTTGAAGCCCGTAAGTGAAGTTTTCATCGTCTCGTTTATGTGAAACTGGAAAATTTGACTTTTTCCCAATGTTGCTTCTCTAATCCGAAAGTGTGCACGAGAGAAACCCGGACACTTGTTCTTGATTATGAAAGAGAAATGTAAACGTTTGTTTGAAGAAAGTTTACACAAATATTCAACAGGTTAAGTTGATACATTTCCAGGTACGTCTCAACTTAATGTATACGGTTATTTATTTTCTTATTCTGATCTCTCTTTAAGAGAGATTGTAATAGTGTGTAGTAACAAACTGATTTTCACTGCCATATTATCTTTAATGACAATCAAGTGATAAACCATCGTTTTTAATGGTTGTAAAAGATGGCTTCTCGAAAATTTTGACGATTCGCTATCCTTGATAAATGTGTGAAAATCATGACAAAGACCTGAGATTCAATATTTTTTTCTTACGCTTTATGGTGACAGTAAAATTGCAGTATGCAATATTGTTACTCTGATCCCAGGCCTTGAATGAAACATGAGCTGGAGGTCCCCAGTAGAAGCGAGATCCTGATTGGCGGTTTCCATGCACAGCCACACCTCCGGAATTATCGAAGAATACCGGTTCCTCCCAAGTCACGCGAGTTCTCCTCGATGAACTTGTTATTTCAATGTCGAATGGACAAAAAATCACACGTGGCGGTTCGTCATCTGTTGATTACAAATAAGAATTTTCAGTGTCTTGTTCTAATTTCGCTTGTAGTTTTCTTAGCCTGTTCCAGATTTGGACAATTACTATAGTTGTCTGAACTGTAGCACAATGCTATAAAATATCATCATCATCATCAGTTGAATGGCCCAATTATTCAATGTAGTCTGTGAATGCCAATGCCTACCTTGGTCAACTTAGGGGACCCTGTCACGCCTGCACATATTTAACACTGACTTAAAAGTGAGATCACATACCTATAACAGTGACTACAAACGAGCATGTGCTGGTCAAATTAACGTCATCCTTTGCCGTGTACGTCACTTCCGTTTCGCCCAGCCTAAACCAATATGGCGGTTTCGTGTGCTGTGGCTGAACTGAAATGGTTGGTTGAACACCCGTATTGTCTGTCGCTGTCGGTGGTTTCCAAGATACTCTAGCCGTTGACCTGAGCAAATCAGTCGACACAACCACATCTGCCGGACAGTCATGGAACTTCGGCGGATCGATATCTGTGCCAAAATTTATGTCATCTCATTTTAGACATTTCTAACTATTGAGTAACTAATATAGGAAATGTACCTTAGCTCTGTTTTTAAATATTAATGTATGTCAAGTATTGACAAAAGCGAGTGGTAAAACATCGAGGCATGGATCACAGAATCGAAGTTTTTCTCCTTATACACAACAGTTGAGAATACGAGTTCAAATGGATTTGCCAGTTCTCTGACCCCTTCTTATTGTATAGCTACCGAGAAAACAAAAATTATCATTGTGCCTCGAAATCTTATGTATATTGCTTTTACTGTTGCACATTATAGTTTTGAAACTCACGCATGACCATGTGCAACGTTCACTCAAGGCTTTACATTTGACATTACAAACCTTTGCACCATCTATCGGACTGTGTGCCCGACCACTGCCCTGTTGCAAGACATTCTTTTGTGTCCTCCCCACGAAGTGCATATCCAGCGTTACATTCGTACACGCACACAGATTGGTAGCGCATACCCATTGTTTCACATGATGGTGGCCGAATGATGAAGAGTTTCTGTCTGCCGAGCGATGGACAAAATTTCACTGGAAAAAATAAAATGGAAAAAATAAATATGAAAATCATTGGTATCGTGTTTACGGTGAGTATACAGCAGAGAATGAAATAACACTCGTAGATGTTGTGTGTCATATCATAATCAGAAGGGCGAGGTTATCAAATGTTATCAGCAGACGAAACGAACATCTTACTTCTAGAAATTTTGACGAAACAAAAGCAAAACAAAAATATAAACAGAGACAAATGGAACAAACAGCAAGACCAACAATAATCAAACGATTACCTCTGCATATGGGAACTGCATTTGTCCAGCCTTCTGCTCTATTCTTCATTTCGCATTTACTGTCGGACGACCCAACCAGATCATAGCCCATGTCGCAGGTAAACGTGCAGGTTGTTCCTAAATCATTGTCCGTCGAATCACACAGTTTATTACCGTGGGCTGGGCTTGATAGAGCATTGCATGTAATCTCTGCCAATGAAAGAGCCCAACAAAAGAATTTATTTTTTGTTGAGGACGGCACTCTTTAATTAATGTCATCTCTCAGTTTTGATTTACTTTCATCTTTCATGAACATTCATTCCTCATATCTCCCCCGAGTAATAATTTGATAAATGTTGCTGAAATGCTTTTCCCATCGAGGATTGTGTATCTGGAAACGTCGCATTATGGTACACTCTTTGTGAAGCAGCCAGACGTATGATAAAAAGTCGCTTGGAAAATTGTAAATTTGTTCTTGCGTCAGAAAATGCAAATGTTGATGGTGATGTAGCTATGTAGCTCTGATGATGAGAGCGCAATAGTCATATTGGCCTATAATACTGAATAAACTCTAATAATAATAGTCATAAGTATTGATCCTGTTCATCTGCATGGCAGTTGTAGCAAGAAATCTAACGACATACGACTATCAGCAAACGAAATATTTACGAAATAAATTTGAGTGAACTATGACGTGACTGAAAAGCCTTACTGGTGCAAGTGAACGGGTTGCCAGACCACTGGCCGTCCGCGAGGCAAGTCCGCTCTGGAGATCCGCCAGGTGTTGGTCGGTAGCGACTTCTATCGCACTTGAAGTTGCATTTCATGTTGTAAGTATTGTTGCATCTTGTGACCAACACACCAGGAGACCTAGCTGGCGTCGGACATCGTACGACTGAAAAACGGGACAAATTAAGAATTGGAAACGACTAATCAAATTGTCAAGAGAGAGAAACGACGTTATTTTCACAAAAAAGAGAATGGAATGTAGCCCATATGACGTAATCAGGCCCAAAACGGCATGTTTCTGAGTTTCATACTAACATTATACAATTTACTGTTAAGATAATTTTGACAACTTCGCGGATAACGCACCTGTACATTGACCACCTGCGGCTCCATCGTAACCTACATCACAGTGACACTGACTGAAGGAAGTGCTTGCGGTATCCAAGGTACTTGAATGCTCTGGGCACGGTGTGCAGTCCAGATACCCGTACTTTTCCTTGTATGTGCCACGTTGGCATGCTGTGAAAAGTGTTTGAATACCAAAGAAGGGGAATGATGTTTGTGGGAGGTGCGTGTAATGAAAAAAACAGCTGATAACATTTATTAACCGACATTCCAAGGAGTACATGTAGATGTCTTTCATTTTTACCTCAGAACAAATTACTTCACTAGACAGAACTTTCAAACGAGCACAAAGAACTAATTTTACCAATGTTAGCAAGAGCTAATGCGAGAATCAGAAATCGAGACTGAAGTTTCAGGGTGTTGCTGACATGTCAGGTTTCAAAATAACAGCGAAGGTCCGGTTTCAAATGCTTGGTTCGAATATAGACGGCGGATTCAGTTGTCTATATGACCTGCAGTACTCCCTTTTCTATCTCTTACAGGTTTGGATGATAGCAGTCAGTGTAATGTAGACTTTTGAGAGCTTCTTGCATGCATAAAGCAGTTTATTCGATTGTATTGTTGTATATTTCTGTGTACAATCTTTGATTGTCGTATACACTCTACAGGGATCAGCAGCCAATTTTAATCATAGGCCCTGGAGTCTATGATTGTATGACATTTAGCCTTTGTAATACTCCTGATCACACCCCCTGCTTGACAGTCCAACAAAAGACAATGTCGAGTTACAAATGAAGCAAAGTATGTATTTTCTGAATAAAAAGTCAAAGCAATGCATGCATACTTTAAAAAAATTGTTCCGGTCCAAATTTTATCGCCATAATTGTGAACAGATTCTTGGAAATCGAACTTGTGGAAGAAAAGCTCAAAAAATGAAAAGTGAGTAAACCGTTTATGGTGGCGCACACCAATTCAAGAATAATGCCAAATGTCGAGGAACAAGAACTCGATATACTTAATAGGCTTGACATTTTGTAAGTTGTTCTGCTATATTGTATCATGTAGAAGACCTGGTTGCATTACGTCGCGATATATTCCTTGACCTCATACCTGCACATTGCCCTTGAAGACCATTCCCTGTGTAGCCTGGCTGACATGCGCACTGGAGAGCCCCACTGCGAGTGCCACAAGAACAAGTTGCTAAGTCATCGCAGCAGTTATGACCCTCCGTACACAAAGTGTTGCACGCGCTGATACTCACAGACAAATCCCACGTCGTCTCTCGAACATCTGTTAAAAATAAGTGGCAAAAATCATATCTAAGTATGATATGACAATATTAAAACGAGCTGATTCTCCATTATAGTCACTGAAACAGGATTTGATACCAGCGATGAATCGAAAGTTTTTTTCAAATGAAGATAATTATTTTACGTCGTACCAAAGTCTAGCGACACTTGCCGTAACTGTTCTGATAAAGCAAGCGTTCTCTTGTCCTTAAACAGCATAATAATATGTTTAGACTCGCGTTATTTATTTGGCGGCGACAAATGGCAGGAAACTCATCGATTGTGTTACTTTGTTAGAGGATTTACCATTATAATGCTTTGTTTACTGCATTTTTTGGCCTCCAACCCGTATACCGATTTAGAAAACTAAACACTAGAAAGGATTACAAAACAATGACACAACTGTATACATTACTCATTTGACAATGATCTCGGGATGAAATGACGAAACATGGCAAAAATCCGCTGTGTGAAACTTGTTCTTAGATTTGAACTTCGTTACTTATTAAAATAATAACATTCGCTTGACTGAGGTACGTGTGAAAAAGTATTGACTGATAAGAAATAGTCTGCCTACTCTTAAAGTAAATGAATCAAACTTTGAAGACGAAAAAGTATTTTTCATCCTCAGCTTGACCAACCTTTTCCAACATCTAATAGTACATCCCAAATCATATTTGTAAATATCGCTAATGACGGGAAACTATTTTTGATCTCCTTGGTCGATTTTGATATACACGGTAAAATAACATAGTATCAGTAAGGAGTGGTGCTGCCTTTCTTCCATTGAAGATCGCACAACAGGGGACAATCTTACGCACGGTATGATCTTTTGCGGTGCAACTTCAGGTATTGACTTTTTGTAGCATGATGTTGTGATAAACGATGGTTTGGAATAAACGATGGTTTAATGATGGCTCTTTGACCAATTTCTGTCCACCAACCGTGTTTTGACCACGGGAGAGTTGGTACTGAAAGTCTGAGCGCCTTAATGATATCACTTTGTGAAACGAAACGTCACTGCCTGCTGAGTTTTGAATCGCCCTGTCGATACCCAAACAAGACGAGTTTTGCTCTCAATGACTTACATGTTCTGTGGGGACATGACATGGAAACTTTGATATAAATATCTTAAGCTTAATATTTTTACGCTTTTATTTTAGCTGCAGTGAACCATTTGGAGCTCCACTAATGTTCTGGTGGGCTATTGTTCACATGTGCGTTTTTATACAAAATCCCCTTCTAAAAGTCTTTTCGATGAGATACCATTAGGAAAAACAATATTATTTCTCACCGTTTCTAATGCGCTGCGCCAGTTTCTTAAAGTCGGATAACAGATCCATAGTGAACACATTCGCCGTAGTTGCGATATCGTTCAGTTCGGCTTCATTAATATTTCCAACACCGATAGCAATAATCTCGATACCATTGCCCCGCAAAGACTGAGCGACAGGTCTTGGATCGCCTTGGTTAGAAGCGCCATCAGTTAACAATATGATCAGCCTGTATCAAAGAGAATAGGAAAGTCCATTGTCGTTAGGCTGAGGAAGTCGGCACTGGAGTCAGTAGTTTATAGCGTGATATTGGTTGCGGTGTTAAAGTTTCAATACCGAAGGAGGTGTTCGTTGGGACTGATTCTTATCTCTACAGAAAAAGTAGTGAATACTGGTATCTCCTACATGATTGTTAATAATTACTGTAACTATAGATTGTTTGAGATGCAGTCTTTTGTTTTATTCTGTTTATGTACCGAAATGTATGGCATTTAAAATCGATGAAAAACAATATAAAATTACTACATATTGCGGTCATGGCAGAAAAAAAAATCACATAAACCTCCTTAATCCTTGCGTTTTCATTTGTACAACTGGACTTGGTAAAATCTACTCTCGGGTAAAAAGTTGGTGTTTTATTCATACTTAGACGAGAAATGCCATAGCCACACATAATGTGTGGTCTACAGGTCTGGGGAACCCCATATCACATATTCTCCAAATCTTCGCACTACACAAATTTCAAACCCGTTTTCTAATGTAAGACTTAATCCACAACAAATTTTACCTGATTACCTAAAAAATTACTTTTCAGTCCAATCTCATTACCATGACACTCGATGTCAAGAAGATGGAAACCTATTTGTTCTATCTGTTAATACACCAATGGGTAAATTGGCATTTTCCTACACCGGTAAAATTCCATGGAATATATTGTCACATGACATTAGAATATCCGAACTGCCTCTCAACTCCCTCCTATATACAATCGCTCATAAATGTACTTTCTGAAAACTAACTTTATTGACGTGTGTTCTGTGTTGTCTTTTCTTGACTTATTCATTTAAAATTAAAAGTTACTGTGCACGTACATACATGTACAAAGGCAGGTATGAAAAGAATGCATGCATACATGAATGCATGTAATTATATATTTTTCAGCACTTATCAAATATGATTTATTTCCCTCAAACATTGTTTATTGAAATCAGCAAATATTGTATTGAAGGGAAAGGACTTTGACGAGCACATTGTTATTTTTCCCTTTTCCCTGTTACTCTTGTATATGGCAAATTTTTGTACATCTATATGTATTAACTCCACTGTAACTATAATTATATTTATATTACGGTACCATCCCTCTGCACTGACGACACTAATGCCAATATAGTAATTCAATGTTCCTCGAAACAGCATTAATTGGGTATAGAGTATACACTTTGTCCATTTAGCATTATACGACACATACTGTTATGATCTGCAAAGTGTAATTTATATTGTGAAAATGTAAAACGCACATGCTGGATACCTTTGTGCCGTTGGTCGAGCCTGCTGCAAAACGCGTTCAGCTTCAAAAAGAGCCCCTCTTGTGTCCGTCCAACCACCGGTGTAGGGAATAAGGTCAAGTTCATTCAACAGTGAACACTTATTCTTTCCATTCGGATTACCAATGTAGTCGATATGGCGGATGATCGTATTATAATTTGAATACGTAACCACGGCAACGCGCATTTCATCTTCTGATATGCTGAATATTGCGGTCATTTCTCGGATAAAATCGATCTCAAAGTGAAAGTTTGGCGCGCCGATACTTCCAGACGCGTCGACCAGGAACACGACATCGGTCTGCAAGGTCTGGTAAGGTTCAAGTTTGCCTAAGATTCTATTGCTTTCTTCGTTCAATTCCCTCTGCCTATCGGATGACGGATCTTGGTTTTGTGTACTGGCTTGCCCAGTGCAGAATGCGGAGATGATCAGCAACGTCGCAGTGATAGCGTATGGTATTCTTCTGATGAACATATTCACAACAATCTTCATTGCTTTAGGTCAACCGACATGCTACTTTTGAAAGTGTCCGTAGTTCCCTTGATCTGATAAGATCACGTGAGATGCATGTAATTTCTGCAACGGTGTAACTCTGGTGTTGTTCCGTAAGGAGACACGCTTTGCAAATGGTTCTCCGTCCCTAGTCTGCGCGCTTGGAGTATGGTATTTTTTAAGCCAACCGTGTTCTGATTACACGGTGTAACCAATATTTTTCCGGAAACGGAAAGTAGCATTCATATTGAGAGATCACATAGTTGTCTCTGAAATGAGGGAACGACAGGTTGACAGTTTGTTTGTTTGTTTTTGTTTTTCAAAAAAGCATCCGTGTGGTTACAGTTATTGAAGAACTCGACCAGTGCAAAATTCTGAAAGATCTCTCTTTATATTTTCCATCCGGTATAGAATTAAATTTCAATAGTAAGCGAACCAGGTTGAGGCGGCACCTCTGGCAATATGCACTAAGGGAGAAAGTCGAAAGTTTATTGGCGCTGCCGGATAGAAATATTCATAACGTTCCGCTTAACAAAAAAATCATTAATATTGACGAAACCTTTTCGTTTCCAGAAAGTTCGGTATATGAACCGTCTTCGTCAGGTCAGAAAGTCTTGGTTCAACTCTGAAACTATACAGTAAATGTTCTCATATCTAGTCGTTCGATTGATTCTTTGCCAGTTCTATCGCGGAATATCTACCAGCGATGAAAAGGGAAAAGTTTTCATCCGTGCCTTCGAAATTTAACTCACGACCGCTTTCAGAAAGGTGTCCAATAATTTCAAGGATATTTAAAACAACAACTAAAAACACTTTTTGCGCCCAGAAGGTAAATGTTTATCGTGCGAAGTTGATGCAATTGTTTAATGACTAAAAATAGTATGTGTAATCATTCATAATATAATTCAGCACTATTACAAATGTTACAAATATCATATCGTATATGATATCATACCCTATCATATCATTAAAATAAAGTATTATATTTGTTCGTTCTCATCATTCACATAGTGAACTCATACTAATAGTCGACGAATAGTGGTCTTCATAGAGTGTCAGGTTCAAAGGTCGATGCTGGCGCCTCGGGGACAGATATTCGGACTCTCAAACTTTTACATTTTTTTCTGATCTACTCCTTGAGAGGGCTCATTTAAAAGC
>LD344261.1:556402-577808 GCA_001465055.1 Ptychodera flava | reverse complement strand
TTGTTACTCTTGAGCTTCTTTTGCCGAGAGATCTCCAGCAATGACATTCTAACGTCACCCCTCAGCCGGGAGTACCCGCAAGGCAAGTCGGAACTAGTATTCTTGCTGGACCGTTCTGGCAGCATCGGGGCAGCAAACTTTGAGACCGAGAAGGTCTTCGTAGAGAACCTGGTGGCTCATTTCACCATTGCCCCGGACGCAACACGGGTGTCTGTCATCAGCTACAGCGAGGACGTCGTGCGCCACATCGATTATCTACGAAACCCGAAGAACAAGTGTTTTTTCACCGAGGACATTCAGGGTGTCCAATACGCGAACGCAGGTCAAACCAACACTAAAGGAGCCCTGGAGGAAGCCAGGAACGTACTGGTGAATGCTCGACCTGCCGTAAACAAGGTATGATACTCCAAGACTTTCATATCCTTACCTCACCGGGTGAAAGCATCTATTTCACTGCTATACCGATAGCATATTCCCTATCCTGGGCAAAGACGGGAGTGTTTTTCCACAGCTAGGCAGTGCCCATTATTACGTCATGTCCTTTACCTGCCAGGTTGATATTAACTGTAAACTATTTATAATTATATATACTTAAAATTAAATTTGCTGTTCTCTACAACTTGTCCTATACTCAATATGAGGTGCGAAGGGACTGTGAACCAAATCATAACAGAACTTTATAAAAGAGCTCTAGAAACGCAACGAAAGACTCCCTAGCCGTATTCCCGATTACTCCATAAGCGAAAAGATGAGAAGAAACTTGGCTTACAGTGCATCAAAAGCGCTCGTAACATTTTGGGGGATAAGCGGTTTTGGCGGGGGCAGAACTTGAGGTCGACAGGCGAGGCTGAAGGTCGAGCCCTGTTAGTGGTGTGAGAAACAACGTTATAACACGACTATCTCACGATAATTCAGAAACCAACAACATGCGAGATCGTAAATATTATGAATAAACTTGGGCGATTGCAAATGAGCCGGACGGTACGAGAAACCTGACAAGTGCCAATTTTGATGATTATTTGCTGCCTCTAGATATATGCCTCGTTTCGCAGGCGAAGAAAGCGTTTATAGTGCGAGCAAAAGATAAAAATAATTATGAAATATTAACGTGATATCCATAAAATCAGTTTGCTATTTGATCAGGATTGAGCTTCCTTTCTGCTGTACAATAAGTGGAAAAATTACTGAACGGTTTCGACGGGATTGAGTTTCCTTGCCTCTCCAGAGTACACGGAAAGTCACTGAACGCGTACTGATCACACTTCAAAAAGCCGTTTTAGGCGTATCCAATACACCATCCCTCTATACACAGCAAAGTAACGGAAAGGTGTTTATTGAACAGAGTTTATCCGATTTTGTCTTCAGTGATCAGATTTATAGTTTGCAACATGGTTTCTGCAAGGGGAAGTCATGTAGTACCCAACTTGTACAAATTGTTCAAGAAATCTGAGAAGTTTTAGATAAAGGAGGACAGGTGGATATGCTTTACCTGGACTTCTCCAAGGCATTTGATAAAGTTCCTCATGACAAATTATTGCAAAAGTTGTATTCCTTTGGTTTTAACGGTATGCTACATAATTGGGTGTCTAACTATTTGTCAAACCGAAGTCAGAGAGTGGTTGTTGAAGGTGAATGCTCAGACTGGTTGCCTGTTCCTTCAGGAGTTCCCCAGGGATCTATTTTGGGTCCTTTTTTATTTTTATTATATGTCAATGATATGCCAGTCTGTGTATCTACTGAAACTACCTTAGCTCTCTTTGCTGACGACTCCAAGTGTTTTCGTGTGATAAAAAGTTCGCAAGATTGTGAGGCTTTGCAGAGCGATATTCATGCTCTTTATAATTGGAGTGTCAAATGGGGTATGACATTTAATACAGGAAAGTGCAGTGTCCTACATTTTTAAGTTACCGGAAACATTCATGTTTTGTTTGTTTGTTTGTTTCGTGGGTTTGTTTTGTTTTTGTATTTTTGCCTTCCTATAAGAGTAAAATAAGAAAAAGCTTTACAGGGTGATCAAATGCACTTGAAAATTCACCCAGAGTTACTGCTGATCGGGCTTATTTCGCAAACTGGCGTTCAGTGCATGAATCCTGTCCTGTCTTTCATCATGCCACTGCATTGCTGCGTAGTAGTTTTACAACTGTCATCATGGATTGCTTAGCTTGGCTGTCACACTTTCTCAGTTATCAAGAACAAGATTTCTATCAGAGTCTGACCGCTTAATTTCATTGGTCAACGATTCTCAGACTTTTTAACTAAATTATGGTTGAAAGGGAACTACTGTGGAAAGGGTATGCCATTTTCTGACTGTGTTGTTACGAAACGTGGATTAAAGCACACATGAAATATGATAATAAGGTTTGTTCCCTTGCGTTATGCGTTTGTGTATGAGGAATGTCCTAAATCTTGAAATCTAGACCTAAATATAGAATTTTCGTCCATCTACAGGCTGTCATACTCTTGAGTGACGGACTGTCAAACGTCGGCGGTAACGCCATTCCAACAGCATCTCTTATCAAACAAGACGGCGTGGAGATTTTTACGATCGGCGTTGGGTTATTCAATAAAGAAGAACTAAACAGCATCGCCTCTTCACCTCTCCACACATTTGAATATTCTGGCTTCGCGGAATTCAGAAAGCTTGCTTTGAGAATCAGGGGAGGTAAGAAGTGAGAATCTATACAAGCCTGATCAAATCAACTTATGATGATGATGATGATGATGATGATGATGATGATGAAAGCTAAGGCCAAAAAGAAAATAATAAATTGTGCTGTTCCGATAACATGAATTTCAAAACTAGGGTAGGCAGGTCGGCGGGAATTTTTTTCCAAAATATTTTTATTTTTAAATGTGCATTTTCAGGGGCTCAGGGCGATAAAACACTGGCCACAACATTTCAAGAAAAATGTATCATACTTATAAAAGGAAAAAACACATAAAAGACATCCTCGTTCAAGCAAAAATAAAATGCCAAGTAACGAACGGGTGATTTTACGGGTTTTTCTTTTTTTTTTCTTCTTCTTCTGTGTTTACGTAGCTCTAAAACGTTTAGGGTCGGCAGGTAAAAAATAGGGTAGGTCAGGTTTATCGGAACAGTACATTTTTTGCTCGGCCTAATCTAGACATGTAAGGTATTCTTTACTGTAATGGTCACGAATTCCTCGCATGCTGTCTTTTCAGCGACATTATGATAAAGGGCCAGTAACTGTAACTTTTGATTATTTCTTCTCTATTTTTGTTTTGTATATTAATTACAAGTACTCGTTCTACTCCCAAAAACATGTTGAAAACCTATAGCTACCATTTAGATGGTCAACACAACGTTCGTACGTGTAAAACGTACCGTTTTGTTTACATTTGAATTCAAGTCCGGACCAGAATTTCCCGTTGTCAACAATAACGATGCAGTCTACACATCTGCAGGCTGAGTTGACAAGCTCTACGCTGTGTATCTCAACATACCTTAGGGAATAGAACTAGAAAATGCAGTTTACATTTAAAAACAAAAATAGTGAAACAATTATCGAAATTAAAGCTTCTGGACCTTTAACCTGAAGTCATGTACTTCCCCCGAGCTTCAAGGATATTGTCATTGCGAATAGTTTCTTTAATTTCGTTGTATTTCTAAATACTGCTCGTTTGAAGCGTAGATGGCTGCTGGTTTTGAATATTCCTCAATTAGAAGGATTCACATTTAAATGAAGTTGACCGTTAGTGTTTGTTTTTCATTCTTTTTGTGTCAGTTATGTAAAATCATAATATTATTTGAACTTGCAGATTTTCATTTTCTCAAGGTGTTACGAACACTTAACAGTTCATAACGTATAAGAAACACGCTTCGTGAAAGAGGGTGCTGATTATGAAAATAACCCATTAAAGAAACATATTACCAGGAAAATTAAATCAATTTCATGCCCACAGATCCCCATGAAGTACGATGGGATACTACTGTGACCACTGATACATGCAATAATCTGTGTAGCAATCCAACGCTCAGTTTTGGATGCTGTGACATCGATGCCAAGTGCACATGCGCTCTCGTCGGAGGATTGTACGACTGTGTTTGCGGGCCTGGTTACTATGGAAACAACGGACTGATGGGACAGTGCACTGGTCAGTGTTTTTTTCCACAATGTTAGTTTTCCCAAAGCGATAATTAGTACAATTAGTACCTATACATGGAGGAGTAAAACTGTATCTGCGTGCGTTCGCCTTTTAAAGTACGCTTTCAGTTAAATTTGTAAGTTAAATTTGTCGCTTTCTCGACCACACAACTAGCAACGCGATCGCGCGATCTACTTTTGGAAACGTCTTCACCTAACTCTTGTAGTAAACTCGTCAGTGTTTGATGACATTGATAGTTTCATATTACTCAATAAAGTCATAAATACGAGTACAGACTTGGGGCAACTTTGTAAGTATCAGTGACGGCTGACACATCTCTCAAGAGAAACGTAACCAGAGGTGTTTTTCATGTAAATATACTATTCTAAGGCATTAGGTATTTGGCCAAATATATCAAATTGTGGGGGGTGGGGGGAGAGCGGGGCAACAGCCTCGCTCTGGGATTTGAAAATTCCTCCCCTCATACTCACTATTTGTCCCCTCCAATCCATGGAAATTCCCGAAGGCCCCTTGTTGTATACAACTTCAACTGTTCTCTCCCCATCGAAGAGGCTCCCCAAGTCATTTCCTCCAAGATATAACTTATACCCTCTCCCCTCGGTGAACCCAGCTAATCAACCGATTCATTTCTCTCCTAGTTCGCTTGGATTTTTTCCAATAGACCCCTGAGCAAAGGAATGAAATTTCAGAACTTGCTGTTGATAGGAAAAACGCCATCCTGTCTTGTCCACTGATGCGAGGATAACAATGACCGCTGACCTACAAGAAAATACTATTGTAGTTTTGCGAACATCCTTTTATGCGAATAGCGTTATTGACTGCCCCTAAACTATTTACCTTCGATCATATCTCTTCTGCCCCTTTTCGTCGTCTTGCTTCTCATTCTCTATGCCACTACAGGTGACCTGTCTACTCGTTTTTCCAGAGTGTCCCAGGGGTACATACAAGAGTACATACGAACCAGCCCCATCCTGCACTCCATGTCCCGACAACTCAAACACAGACAGGACACGGAGTACCGCAGTCACAGACTGCCACTGTAATGAAGGATATGAAGGGAACCCAGGCCAGGACGAGCCCTGCATCGGTGAGAAATAAAATACCTTCCACAGACTTTGCATTGTTTCAAAACAAGCATTCGTACAAGAAAAGAAGCGTACTCAATCTGAATACGAAATTATTATTAGGAACCAACCGTCAATCTGTCTATCTAAATTGACCAACACATGATAATTTCTAAGTTGTTCTTTATTCTAACGTTTTTTGTATTCATTCGTTTAGTTACATGAATTAAACTGTGTAAACATTGTGAACATTCACTCTGTGTGCGTCGGGATACTTCCAACTACGAAAAAACGACACAGTTCGTGCAACGCTAATACGCGTAGTATTTTTGTTTCAACTCACCAGTGAAGACGTGTCCAAAGTTGAGGGCGCCCCTCAATGGGAAGATGACACCACATATCTGTAACGATGCATTTAATTCGCAGTGCCGATTCAGTTGCAATCGAGGCTACCAGCTATTGGACCCTCGATCAAACACGAGGCGTTGCTTAGCAACGGGAGAATGGTCAGCCTCAGAAGCTATCTGTAGACGTGAGTAAAAGTGCTAATTGCCATGCAGATGAATTGTGCCCGTTAGACGTGTGGTCTTGAGCAAAGCGTCTTATGAATACCCATGAGTCGGTATTCAAATATTACTCAGGGTGGCTATGGCATCGTATCTCCAAACATCACTTTTTTACAACTTCAGGCAAACATGGGCAGTGTAATCGGCCAACCATCTGAGCTCACTTGACTTTGAGAACAAACAAAAACCACACTTTTTAAATCTCCAAGATCAACACTTGTAAAACTTTCTATGTTTCGAGTCCAGTTTCAGAAATTTCAGCCCTGTTGTCTTTTATCCGGTAGGTGCTCAGTGTCCAAACCTCCCCGCTCCAGCCAATGGCGTTAAACAGTGTGATAGCGGGGACGAGTTTGGGGCTGTATGTGAGTTTACCTGTAACCGTGGGTTCGTACTGGCCGGGTCGACACATCGAAAGTGCACTGAGGGCGGGACTTGGTCTGGAACAGAAACTACGTGTACAGGTTGGTCGTTATTGGTTAAGGTTATCGTCCCAAGAAGCTTCGAAAGTTTTCACTTTTTATTTATGAAGTCCATTAAAAGTTTCTGAAACGTCTATTCAAAACTGCACAACAACATTAATATATCAAGTAGTTTACGAACTAGCGCACGCTGTGAGTTTTACACGAGTCTGAATCTAAATGCCTTAAGTCGTGCGGTTTTCAGTGGATGAAACTGATTACCTTAGCATAGAACATGATTTTATTATTAATAACGATATTTGGGTGAGACGCAATAATTTGCTGTTGCAAGTGTATTACTTATACCGTTTAATAAAATCAATTTTTCGCGACCTCTCGCCATCGATAGTATAAATATAAATTTACCTGCCACACATACCTGCCTTGACTTTGTCGTCTTCTGAACAGGTCACAAATGTCCAGTCTTGAGATCTCCCGCCAATGGCGGAGTGAACCCAAAACACTGTGCCAAGAGGAAGCAAGACTTCAAAAGGATATGCGTGTTCACCTGTGATGACGGGTACAAGCTTGTCGGCCCTAGCTATAGAATCTGCGATTCTTCCGGGCAGTGGACGGGTGGAGACGTACAGAACACCTGCGTAGGTATGATGGAGCGTGCCAACATGCATCAAAACAATTGATAATTTCTTACATGAACAAAGCCTGTGTATCAAAAAATTCATTTCATGTGTTATTGGTTTTGTCACCTATGATGTATGATGCGCCTCAGTGACAGTTTTTCGGATATTTAAATTTTTTGCAATACTTGTTCCTCTACTGCTTATGTTAACTCATTTGTCAAAAATGAACATAGAATTTTTCCATACAGAGTCACAATTGAATATAGAATTTTCCGCATAGAGTCAAATTTGAATATAGAATTTTTCCACATAGAGTTAACGTAAAGCGGCCATTTACGATAACTTGTACTTTATGGTTGCTTGTTATTACTTTCCAAACTGAAAAATACAGGGTTGTGATCGTCTGTTTTGCAGATAATTCTCCTCCCGAGATCACGTGTCCAAACGGCATCAAACAAAACACAGCCTCCGGCCTTGACAGCGCCCTCGTGCAGTGGCCGTCGCCCGAAGTGTCGGACAACAGCGGCGATGCGCTGACGGTGACAGTTGAACCGGCAGGACTTGAATCGCCGCATCGTTTTCAGATTGGAGCTCATGCAATAAAATACACCTTGACTGACAGTAGCGGACTCAATACATCATGTACCTTTCACATCGTCATCATTGGTAAGTATCCAATGGCAACCTGTGAAATCCCTTTCATTTTTCAATGACTTATATTAAATAATTCCTGTGTCTAGCAACTTCGCTAGCCAAGGATGTTTACTCAGGCAAGAATACTCCCTGAAAATTGATTCGGGAGACTATGCCGTGCAATAAAGGGGCCACACAATGAGTGTCTAGGGTCTTGCATCCCCTGAAAAGTGACTTGAAGACCAGATGTGCGTGATGAGGTAGTAGCCATCGTATATTAAGTGTAATAAAAGTATGTAACAAACTGAACGCTGAATAACGATGTCGATAGTTGGCGATGCCAGCATTTGCGAAAACAAATCGATGATGATTCCTATCTCTGTGGCTGTACCTACTTTACAAACCCAATTATTTCTCTGTCTTTCCTTGAAGACAACGAGTCGCCAAAAGTCGTTGAATGCCCGGAGAACATCGACCAGCAGAGCAGGGATAGGAAGACGTCCATGAACTGGCCAGATCCTGTCTTCACTGATAATTCAGAAACTGTTCGCATATCACGGGTAAGAAAACTTGTCGTGTTGTGTGGAACCTCACTTTCATATTATTGCCCTCTTTTATATACTGAAGTGGAATATATAAACGGTACATTACATTTTACACACTATACCATTCCCCTTTTTGTAGAGTCATTCACCTGGTGTGGAGTTAACTTGGGGTACCCATCAAATACGGTACACAGCTGAGGATCCCAGTGGCAATGAAGCTGTCTGCCAGTTCCAGATCAAGGTTTATCGTAAGTTTATCGGTTGGCCAAATGTCGGTATCATACTTCAAATTCAAATTTGCATACCAACTCTGGACAGATGTGTGAAACTTTAACATGGAAAAATGGGCTTTTTGGCATTTTACGCGAGAGAGAAAAGACCAAAAACACATTCCTAAAGTTATGTGGGGAATCGAATAGGACCGATATGGCGGCAGTCAACTGCAATGATCTGCTTTCTGCGTTTTACGCAAATGTTTGGGCTTTTAAGGGAACAACTGAAACCGTATTAACATGACTTCCATCATTTTCATTTTTGTCAAAGTAATTTTTTTATCTATCATTTGATGTGATTTAAGATTTCAAGCAATAGCTGGGTCTTAAAATGACGTAAAACTGACATCAGACTGCGGCTTTTATGTTGAAATAGAATTTTCTCAGTGATCACAACACTGCAGGAGGAACTCCCATCAACGGTTCCATCAATATTAAGTACAACATAAGATAAGCAGAAACCTCTGAAAACAAGTGGCCAAGAACTGAGTAATTGTTTGAGGCTGGAGTCACTTCCATCCACGCAATCCGTATCGGACAGTACTTGATACGTCAAAGTATAGTGATGGCGGACATGGAGCAATAACACGATGCTTGTCATCTATCGTGCAATGGGGCAGAGCACTTACAGCGACTAAAACAGCCTCTATGTCTTCATCCCTAGATATTTGGGTTTGTTTTTTTTCCATTCCAGCAACATCTTGTCCTCCTTACCCGGAACCCGTGAACGGTGCCAGGTCGTGTGACGATTGGCTGTTCGGCATGTTCTGTAGAATAAGTTGCAACAAAAAGTACGAATTCGCTAAAGTACCAGCAGATTGGTATATATGCGACGCTAATGGAGACTGGAAAACACAGCCACCGGGGCGGGACATACCATGGCCTGACTGTTCATGTCAGTATGAGTTGTACTTTCTTGAATTATTTTTCTTGCATATTTTAAAGTTTCATGTTTGAAATGCCAGGCATGTGATGTTGGCATTGAATTCACAGGACTTTCGATAACTCTGCGTCGTCTGCCGTCACAGATACTCCTTCAATCCACGAATATTCAAAGTTTTTGATATTAAACATGACATCATATTTTAGAATACAGTTCCCTGTAATGTTCGACTGTGTTTTCAATTAAATGTCATATCACATATTGTGCATCCACCGTCGTAAACCACGCGCCTCTTTACGGCAACAGCTTAGCGCTACCCGTTAAAAGATTTTTGCGTAGGTCAGCGCAGCGGAAATTATTCTCTGGCTCGCGAGAATGTGTACATGTGCATCATCATTAATGTGAGACTTTACCCAAATATATCATCTGTACTCGCTCGTTTGACTAGAATGTCACAAACAGACAGCTGTACAAATATCACCATTTGCGATTATAAGTTGTATCGCAGCTGATTATGTTCGAGAAGGTCGTATGATCGAAACCTCTCTTCTTCATTTTCCTAAGTGTTGAGAAATCCGAAGAAAGTCCAAAAGGGATTGAAGAGCCAGTACTATGCCGGTAACTGCAATAACCCTAAGACACAGAAGATGATAAAGAAAGCTTTCATAGACGAGTTCGTCAATTCGTTCTTCGGTCTGAATGGAGCCTGTCTTCATGGACACAACGCCTGCACCATAAAGGCCGTCACTGTCTACTGCGGCGCCATCGACCACACCGTGGGGAGACGAAGACGAGACGTGAACGATGCTGTGTACAATAACGTAGTGACCATTGAATTCACCATTGAAGGAGAAATGACCGGGCCTTCTGAGGTGAGATTGATGGTCAGTTACGTGAATCCAAGGAATTATGGAGATCTTGCTTATTCATAACAGCATTCTCATATTAATTGCCGTCTACAAATCACAAAAGCATTTCCACAAGTTTATTCCATTGATTTGGCGCGTTTGTAAGATCGCTCCGGTTAATTCTGAATCAGCAGAACCATATCACTCATAATTCAGAACCTGAACATATTTGCGTACAGTGGAATCAGGTACAATAGTAATTTTGCTACTAGATTTTATGTCCTAAGCTTATTTCCAGCTATAGTGGTTAAAATGCCCTCTACAATAGCATGCCAATATATATTTCGCGTGCAATGCTGTTGATGTGGGTGTTAAAATCTGGACTTGGAAATACAACATTCGAAGTTAATACATAATAATTAGGAACTTTGAAAAGTTGAACGCGTTTTCCCCTCAGGATGATGATGTAGAAGAAGAGAAGTTGAATGTGATCATGAACGCATTGGACGAAGTAGCCGGGCAGTTTGAACACCAGACACGGAGTGGTAGCATGGTGTTGACAGTGGACGACAATGTTTTGGTGATTAACGAGGACTCGTTTGAAGCTTCTGCCACCATTCCCGTGTGCGGAAATGGAACAGTCCAAAAGGACAGGAAGTGTGGTAAGAATGATAACGTTCGAATTGACAATATGGCAGATTTGAAATTTTATATAATATTACCTTTGTATTTGGTGTACGTACTCAATTCAGAAACCACTTACGATTCTTGCGAAAAACAGACAGACTTAGTCTTCCTCAGAAAAGATACAAATATTCTGAGGCCCCGCAGATTCAAAATGGATACGCGATAATTGGTGATACAAAGTAAATGTTGAAAATTTTGTGAAAAGAAACTGATATGAAGTGGACACGTCGTGAGTGTGGTCAGTTTAAATACAAATTTGGTGTAAAGAGAAAAATACGTGAACTGTCGGCAGATTTTAAAAAGCGAAAGATGCAAACATCCCGTATAGTTGTACAACTTTATATGGTTTCAAACCACAGTTAACTGTCCAGTTGGTACCTACTATGACGTCACCAGTGACACGTGTGAGTTGTGCTCACCTGGTTACTACCAGGATGAAGAGGGACAGTTGGAATGCCAAAAGTGTGACGAGGGAACTTCGACTTCAGGACTTCAGGCGAAAAATTTCACAGAATGCATAGGTAAGAGAATCTCAAACTTGGCAACTTAATCTGCGATACTCGTAGTCAGACAAAGCTCAAATATCAAGTCTTGATAGGAAAAGATGGTAGTCATTCATCTTTCCGCAGTTCTACGATACTGCCACTGTGTCAAGTACAAGAGACACAAAAGCGAAGCTGCTTTATAGGTGTTTTGGTTTCTAGAAAATATTATTTTGAATGTCATTCACATCCGGTTCAAGGTGATAGTGATTTCTTGGCACAAACTGTGCCCTTAAACTTGACAAAACTTTTCACCATCCTGGCAAATGTGCTCGAAAATTTCTTTCTTCATTCTTAACGTTCTTTAAAGCTCGGTCCGGTTTTTTGTATTCAAAGTTTTCAACAAATTGAATTTTCTGCAGATATTTGTAAGCCAGGAACATACTCATTGACAGGGCTTGCAACCTGTAAGTCGTGTCCTAAGGGAACATATCAGCCTGGCGAGAAACAGACAGCATGTATTCCATGTCCGCCGTCCACAACAACAGCGGTAGAGGGCGCCACTTCATCGGAACAATGCGGAGGTAAGTCATTCCAAGAAAGCCGACCTGGTTGTCAAAAAGATTATTCAAATTTATTAAATACTTTACAGACTTTATTATTTCAAGTTAGCGTGTTTAAGAAGCGGCAATATGTGGCGTCCATGTCGGAAAAATTCATTTTAACTCTGTTTTTACTTTTTCTCGAACAGCTCAGTGTTCGGTCGGAATGTTTTCACCAAGCGGAGTAGAGCCATGCTCTCCCTGTCCCGTTGGTTTCTACCAGCCAGGCAGAGGTCAGAGAAAATGTCTTGAATGCCTGGATCCGAAAACAACCTATGGAATCGGAACAACCTCTGATGATCATTGTATAGGTAAAACTGTTTAATATGTTTCTCATTTTACAGACTTAATTGTGCAACAGCGAGAGGACTAACTTTTAAAGTATCGTTGCTATCTTATCTCTCATTTAACGAAACAGTGGTTTATGGTGTCTATATAGTGCATCTTCTTCACTGATACCAACGCAATGTGTTACCAAACTTTCATTTTTGCTTTGCGTATTTGGGACTACTGTTTCAGAGATACATGTAACAGCGATATACCAATAATATTGATTATGTTGTGCGCAGTCGTAAGTATCGCTCGGACTCGTGTCTGAATTACTTTCCACAAAAATTTACGCTACGGTAACTTCATGGCATCTCCCCTCAAGTTCAAAACTGTGAATAATTACTACTTCTTGAACTTTCACTCAAAAAAAATACTGTCGAGAAATGTAAAATATATGATATTGATTCTACCTTGATCAATTTCAGAAATTGATCATTGCGCATCGGGTCCATGCTACAACAATGGTGTCTGTACAACTGATCGATTCACTCATCACTGTGAGTGTCTTGACGGTTATACTGGAAGTGATTGCGAGAATGAAGTGGATGAGTGCTTGTCCAATCCTTGTGCGTATAATGCTACTTGTTTAGACAGAGGTAAGATTTCTGTCGGTTCGCGTTTACCAATTTGTATAATCAAAGAAATATAAAGATTCAGTTAGCTGTTTTGCAATATGTACAGTGCCCTCTGCAAACGTTGGCCCATGTCTCGCTTGCTTGCATTAATGTTGTTGTCTGGTGTAATACAAGGTACTATGATGTCAACATCACGGTCATGCCGCGCTAATGATGACGTAACTCACAGCTCAAATCTCATTGTGACGTTTTATATGGCAGATTCTTGTCTTCTCAACATGTCATACATTTCGAGGTGACAGTAAAGAGACGGAATACGGTGTGATTTTTGCCATATCTCTCCCTTTCTACCCGGAGAAGTAAATGGCATATGGTGACCTCTTTCCTGTCTTACAGACAACGGCTTTCAGTGTGTATGTTCGCCAGGATACACCGGTCAGCTATGTGATGTCGAAATTAATGAATGTGAAACAATGGATTGTTTAAACGGAGGACAGTGTGAAGATGAGGTAAGTTTTGGATCAGTATATATCATACTCTTGTCATTAATACTTTGCGAAAAGAAGGGGGTTTTTCATATAACGACATTGTTTGTGTTTACAGACTTTTGGTTTCAAATCCAAACCAACATATTTTCTTGTGTTCACAAACTGGTGACTCGGATTAGACTGTATTGACAAATGGATTATACGTTGTGACGCCAAGTTTTACCGTGCACGTCAAAACATTTTGTCCTACATAGATTCAAGGAGTGAAAAAAGAGAGAGGCAATCAGACAATGAAACGCAGAGGCAGACAAACAGACTGACAGACAGACAGACAGACAGACAGACAGACAGACAGAAGTACATAATTAATAGTTTGAATACCATCCTCAAATGCTCTACTCGAAAACTGATTTACAATATTGAAAATAAAATGCATGCCTTCCGTTTCACAGTCGAATAATTTCTAACAAACTAAAAATTCACAAGGTGTATTAAAATACGACTATTTCAGTCCCAGTTCGATAATCTTAATGCTTTGCGTTTCTTGTATTCCAGGTGGACGGTTTTCAATGTGTTTGCAACAATGGTTACAGCGGTCAGTTTTGTGAGATTCCACCAGACCACTGTGCCAACAACCCGTGTCAAAATGGCGGACTTTGTGGCCAAGGCGATGAAAGCGCCGTGTGTTCATGCCCCAGTGGATTCAGTGGTCTTTTCTGTGAGATTGATGTGAATGAGTGTCAGTCAAATCCATGTATGAACGGGGCGATGTGAGTAGCGCATTTAGAATGATCAAAGTTTCATTGATGTCAGTAAACCACTCGTCATTGTTTCACATTTGAAGTACGTTAACTAAAGAAATAAAACATATTTTGTTATCGATTCATCAGTTGTACATCATTTGACCATTTTTCGAACGAAAAAAAGCACATGCATGACAGAACGGCTTCAATTTTAGACAGGATTACCATGTTTGCCGGCAATAAGCCATAATTACATGCAGGACGTCAACTCATGTAAAATACTAATGGTGTTCTGCGTCCTAATCTAAAGATGTGAAGATGGCGAAGCTTCGTACCAATGCAACTGTGCGGCAGGATTCGCAGGACATGATTGTGACGTCAATATCAATGATTGCCTGCATGAACAGTGTCAGAATGGCGCCAGTTGTGTTGATTTGATCGATGGATTTTTGTGTCAGTGTCCGCCGTCATATACTGGTCAGTATTGTGAACGAGGTAAGAGGCAACACCTATCATAAATTCCAGTCGTCATGGATACTTGTTGTTTCTCAATATACAGTTTGCTTTCCTTGTGTAAAATTATACGATCTATAAATAATCATGGTTGCCACTTTGAATACAAATTTCTTTTGCGCATTTTCCTCTCAAGAATTCTGTATCAAATATTTTAATCTGTATGAGGGTTCGTAGGTGATTTTACAGCTGGAAATAGTGAAATGATGAAAAAAATAGTTGGAGTCAACAGTTAAAACTGATTCGATCTATCCGTCTGTAGAGAACTATGACATGATATATAATACATGTGGGTCTTTTACTTCAATTTAACTTTTTTCGATTTCCAGAACTTTCCAGTGATTTCAATCTCGTCTTCCGTCGACGCGTTACAACTGATTATGCTACCCTGGACCGTTACACGTTGCCCGATATGGAAGCTTTCACAATCGGCTTCTGGTTGCGTACCGACAGTGACTCTGGCACGGTTCTCTCATATGCCACCACTGTCGATGGAACGACACAAGACAACGCCATCGTTGTGGGTTTCTTCGGTGACTTCAAGTTTCAGCTGAACGGGGAAACCATGTACGTGGACTTGACAATCGACGACGGGACATGGCATTACGTTGTAGTCACTTGGACTAATCAAGGTAAATATTCTTTTTCTTTTTCTTTACATAAAGCTAATAAAATACAATGGTATAGAGTATACTTGATTCAACAAGGCATAAATGAAAAGCGTTTCCCGAGGAATATTTTTAGGAATTAATTTGAGTAGGTTGGTCAATTTAGTTTCTATATGAACATATATGATCGTTGCGCTTGTATCATGTGCAATAAGAAGCAACAAAAAAATCTATGTCATTGTATGAAAACAGCTGGTAGTTATCGTCCCGTATCTTCAATATTAACGTTTCGCGATATATCGACTTCTCTTTTTAAGTATAATGTTATTTATTGATTTCTGTAGATGGTGAACTGATGTTTTATTTTGACGGTGTCTTGGCAAGTCAACGCCAACATTTGCAAGAGGGCGCTGTAATACCTGGAGGCGGCGTTTTGATTCTTGGGCAGGAACAGGATGAACTTGGTGGTGGCTTTAGCCCTCCGGAATCGCTCGTTGCTGATCTCAGCAGGTAAAATAACATAGTTTAGTGGCAGTGCAGTAAGAAGTAAGTGCAGTCATCTGTTTAGGACTTGTTATTTTACAAACGTTGTTTATTTCACTCTATTATTTTCACAGGCTCAACATTTGGAGCTTTGTTCTCAGTGAACTCGACATCATGCAATTGTCCAGTCACTGTGAAGACAAGATCGGTGATTTGGCTGCGTGGCCAGATTTTGTCCTCAACAGAATGGCAGAAGTTGAACTTGTGTCACCATCGAACTTCTGCTCAGGTAAACGTCAACTTGAAGATTAAAGATTGGAAAATCCCCCAAACTTAAATATCGTTGCAAAAATAGTTTTTAAACAAGGAGGAACAAGCAACAATAAATTGTTCCATCCTGACGACATCTGTTAAGCTGTGTATAAAGTGTTTCTTTTTCGCGAAAATGATGATTTGTCACATAAATTTGGATAGCATAGTGATGGGAGGTTATGCCACATGATTGACTTACAGAGCGATAAAAAGAGGAATACATCAACCTGCATTGTCTGTGAGATAGTTTGGTCAACTACTCTAACAGGGTCACCAGTACGACAGACTTTGACGCAAGACTTCCCCTTAACAGCACTGCGGTTCACACGGTAAACAAGTACTGTTATGTCCATTTTTTGTCCAAAACAGATGTTGATCAATGTCTGCCAAATCCATGTGAAAATGGCGGAACATGTCACGACAGTGTTAGCGACTTCGTGTGTGAGTGTCCTTCTGGCTATGCTGGAGATACCTGTACTCAGAGGGCGCTTCATTGTAATCCTGACGTTTGCAATAACGGCAGGTGTCGTGACCAAGGCGATAGCTACGTATGTGACTGTCATATCGGTTTCACAGGTTGGTACCCTTCAACTCTCCGCTTTATTTCTGGGCTGAGGATCTGTTTTACAAGTTGCTTTTTTTTATTGTCCACAACCTTGGTAGCGTGGATGAACAGTAACGATTTGAGATTACACTAAGTTTATTGCCAAGTTCACAAAAGTCAGAAAATTCATAAAACATCAACCGCCTGTACCAGTTCCTACATCGGCTTAATTCGATTTTTCTGACCTAGGATTTATATACGGTCATTGTGTTTATTAAAAGGTTATATAACAATCCAGATGTGACGTCAAGCAAATGACATGAACTTTAATTTCGCGCGGTGACCCTGCCGTAACATTCAATTTGAACAGGTTATTAGGGATGCCACATTATAAGCTATAAGTTCGTTGGAAGTGATAAGAAAGGGAAATAAATTCTTTTTCCGCCTTCTAATGTTTTATATATCTTTGGGAAGAGGGGAGAATGGAGATATTTCTCAAGATCTAGAATGCGTTCATTTTCAACTTTTCAAGTGTTGTAATCTGTGCAGTAAAAGGAAGCAGAAGGACGTACTGAAAAATAACAACTCTACCTCTGCAAGGTTTTGTTATTTTGTCATCATCACTCTCTTCCAAGATTCAACGGTCCATCTTTGATATGGACACACTCACACCCTAGATGGCTATTTATTCCTAACCCAGCATTCATCATACGATCGCATCAACAGGAGACCACTGTGAAGTTGAAATAAACGAATGCCAATCGCAACCTTGTCAAAATGGCGGTACCTGTACTGACAGCATCGGCCATTTCGTCTGCCAGTGTCCAACAGGGTATAATGGTAGTCAATGTGAAAACGGTAAGTTCCAAACCGGAGGGTCTTCTTATTACTTGGCTATTTCACTGGATGCCACGTTCTCGTATAGATGGTGTTCATCGATCAACGTTGGATTAAAGTATATGCAAAAATGAAAGTGCTAGACTCACTTTAAACATGTGATGATACTAAGATGACAATTTTGCATTATTCGATGTTTTCCTGTAGAATTAAATCTTGACTATTGCGTTGTTCAGAAACACATATCCTTGTGTAACCTTCTATCCATCTCAGACACTACGAAAATAACTCACATTTTTTACAATACTACATTTGCCGGAAAAGCGACAAGTTCTACTTGATGTGTGTCTGACAAAACTATGCTTACAGTGAAACTTTGTAATGAAGAACTTCAAATTTTCACAGAAATCATATGTGACACTCCTCCAACCGCTCAACACTCTGATGCCCGGATACAACCAGGTGACTTCGTTGTTGGTACGCGCGTTAGGTACTTTTGTCAGCAGGGTTACGCGCCCTCTACGCCGACAATGACTCTCACATGTGATAACAATGGCCAGTGGAGCGGTGATCATCCGAGCTGCCATGGTAAGAATGGTTACTCTCTATAAAAGTGTCTGCTTATATCTGGGGCATAAAATTACACTGGTTTAGCTAGAAATTAAATATTGAAAATCGAAAAATAAGTATAAATATATAATGCAATGTCACAAGACAATTTCTTCAGAAGAAAATCAAACTTTCTCCCGGCGTTCTATATAAAGCAGTTGTGTTAAAAGGTTCTGTAGAATCCATACAAGTTCAGAGCTAACATTCCAAAATGGACTCCATTTTATTCAATGACAGGTAACAATACACTGTTATCGTAAAACCCCAATTCTTCTGTTGTAGATCGTATCTCCATCAACATATTACATATCTGAACACAGTTGGAACTAATTTTGGATAATTGGATGGTGAAGTAATGTCTGTTTAATCTACAAATGTAAGCTTATCTGCTTCTCCTTTTAGTTACACACTTGTTTTTATGAGTAATTTGTAATATTGCAACGTTCAGCTATATGGCATCTAACATTTTTGAGAAATTTGAAAAATATGAAGATCCAATTATCCCAAATTAGTTCCAATTGTGCTATCTTCACACTCTACTCTGTTGTTGCCGAATTTAAAGACACTAACTCATTATTATTTACTGTCCCTGTGAATTCATATCCACGAAAGTGTTAGGCTTAACCACATCACTCAGCTCAGCCCAATTAAAATGAGACACTAACGAGACAGTAATAATAAATACTATTGTACCTACCAATCAGATATTGATGAATGTGCATATGGAGCAGCGGACTGCCAACACTCGTGTTTCAACTTTGACGGTGGATACAGATGTGACTGTTATCCTGGATATCAACTGAATACAGACAAACGGACATGTTTAGGTAAACACTTGAATGTTCTGGAGTTACCGACATTTACTATTTGCGGTTTTTTGGGGGTGAAAACCTTGCAGGCCTGCCTATTGCGACATTATTACTGTTCTACTTGATACACTTAGTTGTGTAAGCTATGATTTTGACTTTGTGTGTTTCTCACATGGCATTTTAATGATTTTAAGTAAATAAACCATCAATAACTATCGAAATATTACGAAAATGTCTGTTTTGATAGGTTATTTATCCAATTTTGTTTAGACCTCACCGTTGCGCAGTAAAGTGACATGCTAGAATGATTTCTTTCGAATATTATTTAAATTTTTTACACAATATTTATTTTCAGATCTCGATAGATGCTCACTGGTCACGGATGTTCAGAGACCATGTCAACATATCTGCTCACACGTTCCCGGTGGCTTCAGATGTTTCTGCCAAATTGGTTTTATTCTGACAGATAACGGTAGAGACTGCAAAGGTATAGACCAAAAACAACGCCCACAATAAACCATTTCAATTATAACTACTGCTAATAACAGTACTTGTCAGCGATTAAGTTTTTGTCACAATGATGAGTAATGTCTTTGAACACAATTTTATATTACTACAAAAAAGTGATATTTTCAGTATCTTATCCACATAAAGGTTTGTCGGTATGTTACAACTCCGCAATAGACAATATCAGTAATTTATCATGGCAAGTTACCAGTTATTAATGGACTGAACCATACTTTAATTTCAAGATAGATTACTGGCCATTTTCTTTATATTTTCACCTGGGAAATGACATACACTGTCGCTATTATTCAGGTCTCACCTTCATTTGAAATGACATGTTCGATGCGTCATCTCAAAGCTTTTGTGATGCTAACAGAAAGAATGCACGGAGACAATTTTTTTGTGTTCTCGGTGGATTGTAAAAATATGCCCCATCCTTAAACCTGCTTCAATTTCCTCTTTTTTCGTAATGCCTGAACAGATGATGGAGTGATTCAGTCGAAATATTCTACCGTATTTTGCTCAGAGTTACAGGAATTACGAGGGAAAAAAGAATATGATTCCAGAGCAAGGAAACAATATTGTTAGTTGAGCTTCAATTTTGAATTGAGTGACTTTATAGTTATCATGACACTTAGCAATCTAACAATCATGACGGTCTGTCTTTACAGATATTGATGAATGTGCAAGTGGAGAACATGAATGTCAACACGTCTGCAGGAACTCGCTTGGAAGTTACGTCTGTGAGTGTCATCCAGGATTTGTGTTGGACGACGATGGAAAACATTGTAAAGGTAATTATATTTGGAGAACTTCGCTCGATTGGCTTTAAATAGAGTATTTACAATTACGAAAAGCAATACCACTTGAAGGCGTCAGTATATGTTCATCGATTCCCCTATGATTAGGATCATATTATTCGTCACATTCGTCACATTCGTCACACGCTACATGTACTTCGTTGTTGTCTGATGAACCCTGCGACTTATTTTGATGTCCGACAAGTCTCCAAGGCTCCCAGTGACCGGCAATCTGCATCTTAAAAGCTACTTTAAACTAACTGCCTTTCCTTTCCAATTCCAACCCCTTCCCCACACATGAAAACGCAAACTTTCGCATGGTCGTAACGTCGTTTCTTCAAGAAAGTATGTTATGTTATTGCGCTTTGCACCATTGCATTGAATATTTTCAGTTTCTTGGGAAAATATCTTCAGAATAAACATTTTGTACCACGTGTATGTGTTGTATACCTCAAAGTTTGCGTCAGGTGACCAAATTCAATTTACTTGTATGCCGATGGTACCTTCAAAGAGATGTAAATATCAGTCTGAGGCGACGAAACTTTTCATGTTATTGCTCTTTTCGCCAATGTTGTCCTAGTATTAAAAAGTTATCATCTTTCAGCCGTGACTTGTGTCAGTCCGACATCCCCTAGCAATGGAATGGTTTATTCCGTCTTCAACAACTACGTCTATGGTTCAAGAGTAATGGTACAATGCTATCCAGGACACAAACTTGTAGGTCCGATGTTCAGGTCTTGTGATCAGACAGGATTATGGTCAGGAATGACGCCATACTGTAAAGGTGAGTTTTAGCGCTGATAAGAAAACTGGAATATTTAGATGTCAAAATCATAGTCATTATTCAGCCAGCTGGCAAATTTAGCGAAAAATGACTTTTACTCAAAACAATGAATTTTAACATGACATTTAAGCTGTAGAGATAAAATTGCCAGGCGATACATGTGATGATAATTTTAACTTTATTGACAGAAATTAATTGCGGCCCAATCGGCACGTTGGAGAATGGTGACGTAACAGCAACAGGGAGTAAAATGGGTGATGCCATAACATTTACATGTAACCAAGGATTTCGACTCGTTGACACGGAATTTCAAGAGTGCGAAGAGAACGGAAAGTGGTCCGGAACGAGGCCATATTGTCAACCTATCATTTAGGATTGGAATATCAACAATAGAGTAGAATTGAACATTAATGTTTGCTGTATTTTAAAAGTTGCAAAAAACATTGCGCGTGGAACTTTCAAAGTCAATGTAATCAAAAGTTGAATAACAAAAGTAGTGTACGTGTATATCAACGCCAGAAACCGTTTTCAGATATATATTTTTAATATTAGTAGTAAGTTTTTTAGCAGATTGATTCTTGGACTGTAACGTGGAGATTCCACCAGGGAATACCCTCCCAAGTCGGTCAGCACACTTGCTTCTAAAAGCTCTGATTAGTAGATATTTTAAACTATTAATAATCAAATTTGAAGCATGAATTTTGTGCAGTGAAAC
>LD344261.1:505514-517643 GCA_001465055.1 Ptychodera flava | reverse complement strand
TGCTTTCTAAGTTTTTGAAATTGGACCAGGGAATTCAAGAATGAGATATTGGCATTTTTATGAACCAAAACCAGCAAAATTGTCCCCAAACTACAATATTGTAAGTGATGTCATGATTTGTTCAAAACTGATATAGAACATCCTTAAGACCCTTCATATCAAACTTCAAAGCAAATAGACAAGCAATGTCAGAGAAGATGATTTTTTGACCAATAAAGGTAATGCCCTAAAAATATAAATATGAACATTTCACCCCAATCTAAACTAAAGTCACCCATAGGCACATGCATATCAAGTTTCAAAGAAATCTGACACACTGTTTCAGAGAAAATGATTTTATTGAGAAAAATTTGCCCCAAAAATACCAATGTAAAAATTTCACTACATATTGAACAAATCTGACTGATGTTACCCATAAAATCATGCATACGAAGTTTCAAAGCATTTGGACAAGTGGTCACAGAGTAAAAGCTTTTTTATCAAAAATGGGAAAAATTGTCCCAAAAATACAAATATGGAAATTTCACTAGAATTTGAAAAAACCTATCTAAGGTTATCTAAGGAACCTGCATACCAAGTGTCAACCAAATCTGGCTTATGGTTACAGAATTTTATCAATTTGTATGATTTTTGCCTTTTTGTACCTCTTTTGCATATTTTTAACAATAACACATTTATCTCCACCCCTGGGTGCACCTGTACACTAAATACTCATACCGTAAGTGGCGTGGATTTTCGGTTTTTGATGTGCATCTACCTACTTACCTACCAACCTTGCTACCTATGGATCTACCACTGACTGACGGACAGACAGACGGACAGACCAATGCCATCGACTTACCATACTAGCTCTCATTGATACATATACATATACCAAATGTGAGCTAAAATGATAACTAATGAAAGTTCATACATCTGTCAGCTGATCAAAATATTACGAAACAGGATAGATTTCTGTGATGAAAGTAGAATTCAAAGGCATTCTGTCTTCAGACAATGATAACCTACCTGTAAAAATCATGGCATTTTTTAGTTCATCTTTTAATATATCAAAAATCTGTCCAACACCCTCTTCACCCTGTCAATAGAAAATTTGTCAAGAAAATGGAATAAATGCTGGAAATGTTTTTATTTTCACATGCAAAATGAAACGATGAGGAAAGTTACTGAATGTACTCAATGCAGTACAAACAAGAAGACTACTGTAACATATAACAGGTGGTGCTATACTTGGTTTGAACATCATTGCAAGTACTCACACAGATGAACTATCAGCATTATTTCTGACTTGAGGTACATAACCAAATAATAAATGAACAATTATATGCGTTTCAAAGATAAACATATAATTACTATCCATTCGTTACATGAGAGATTTCCTTTGATTGCCATTTGCATCACCAGGTATTGAATGTGTACATATTGGAGTAAAGTCTTTTGTTGTTAGTCTCAGTCAAAACTCCACGATGTCTACACAAGCATATATATATATATATATATATATATATATATATATATATATATATATATATATATATATATATATATATATATATATTTTCTCTTAATCTTGTAATGCAATTTTTATTGGTCTTGTAAGTTTGCTGTCTTTTGACAATACGTCATAAGGGGCTATTATATAATAAACATGGTGAGTTTTGCAGTTTGATCATGGGGTGTGACAACCACCACATACTTAGGCAATAAAGCACACCTAGCGATGGTATACCACGAGATTTTGACCAGTTCACGACATATATGCACGAGCGATAGCGAGTGCATATATGAAGTGAACTGGTCAAAATCGAATGGTATACTGTCGCAGGGTGTGATTTATTTATTGCTATTATATCATATCAGTAATTCTGGCGTGGAACGTCATATATGTATTTTTGCTCAAGCTGAAAGCTCGCGCGTATGCCAGCCGAGGTATATCGCCAATATACTACGATTCTTTACACGTCTCGACCAATCAGATTGCTGTATTTTCACCATCAATATACAGGTATGATAAATGTATATTATCTCTGTTGTGCATCATTTATTTCTCATTTGTAAAAGTTTAGTATAGATTTGTACATTCTTCATACAAGTCATCGTAGATGACACAGTACCTACTTGTTAATGGGTACTTTGATTAAAAGTTCAATGCTCAGTGTCTTTATTCAATGTTAAAGCAATGTGAGCTCAACATTTGTACCAAGTTTCATGAAATTTGATGAACCATTTCTTGACATATAAGCTTAACTAAAACTTCGTTAAATATGCAAATCAGCAGTCAATTTACATGATAATAACACATATCTATGCACACCATTCAACTACCAAAAGATCAACATTTGTGCCATGTTTCATCAGATTTGATGCAGCATTTCTAGACATACCATACTAATTATGAAAGTTCATCAAATATGCAAATTAGCAATTAATTGACATGATACTGCTTGATATCTGCATACAGTATTACAGTAATGAGAGTACAACATCTGTACCACGTTTCATAAAATTTGATATAGTATTTCTGGTCACAGCCCTCTTAAGTCTTATTAGGAAAGTTCATTAAATATGCAAATTAGCAATTAATTTGAATATCACTGCTTAGTGTCTTTGTACACTATTTTGAGACTGTGTGCGAAAGATCTGTACCAAATTTCATAAAATTTGCTGCAGTATTTCTAGACATATCACCCTAATTATAAAAATTCATCAAATATGCAAATTAGCAATTAATTGATGCAATACTAACATATCTCATTGTGTGCTATCAGAGCTCTGTGTGACGAAAATCTTTACAAAGTTTCATCAAATTTAGTGCAGTCGCGTGCTCTTTTTCATACAGTCATTGTCATTGACATAGTCCCCGCTTTTTTAATAAAATGGCCGTCACACGGCCGTATTGGCCAAGTTTGAATGAAATTACTCCAGGCATCTCTGAGATATCTGCATGAACAGACGGACGCACGGACAGAAGCACGGACACGATCAAACCTATAAGTCCCCACGGACGGTAACAACATTGTAATTCAAAGCTACATTTGACAAGAAGAACACACGAGAGACTGAAAGATCCACTGCTCACGGGCGCTCTCTAGGGGAGTGTAGAGAGCGCTCTCTAGTGACGGATCTTTCAGTCTACACAACAGTACTGATAGCTACTCATGGGATCAAAGTGCTGACGTAACGATGTTTCATTTTAATACTCCTCTATTGAAGTCTGTGTACAGCAAACACTCTCACCTGATAACTGAGCCCATACAAGACAGGACGACCTAAAAACACACATTTTGCACCTAGCGCCAGAGCTTTCAGGACATCACTACCAGTTCTAACACCGCTGTCAAGGTAGACATCAATCTGATCTCCTACAGCAGCATGAACTGCTGGCAGCATTTCAATCTGAGAATGAATTCACAAAATCATCATATCAAAAACATTGTGCTCTGCACTCTGAGTTTAAAGGGTAGGTATATCCAAGTTCATCATACGGTAATTATTAAACCAGTGAGTAAATTAGCTGTATCATTGGTGTAAAATACTGACCAAATAAATTACATGTACAGGGTCAATACTCTCAAAGTGGCCTAAAATTCACAGACTTTTACTGCAATTTCAAGGGCTTTGATATCACAAAACAATTTAAGAGACATCGTTTTTATGATACCATGTATCATTGTTATACGTCATTTAACAAATTGTGTTTGCGATATCATGCCTGTAATAATATGACTTTCTGAATATTGAGTGGTTTATAATGTTCCAGGATTTTTCAAGACTCAATTTCATTTTCAAAGAATTTCCAAGGACTTTCAAGGAGCGTACAAACCCTGCATCTAATAAATCAAAAGTGATTGAAGCAAGAGTGTTTCATCTTTGTAAACATATAATGAGTTGTCAGCTACAAGGAAATTGAACATACTGGTGCTGGAACGCCATCCATCTGTCTTCCACCATGATTTGAAACAATAACGCCACGCACACCATGTGACACAGCTGTGATGGCATCCTCTGGATTCAAAACACCTTTGATAATAACTGGTAAACTAGTTTTTGAAATAATATCATCTACATCACGCCAACCAATGTTCTTTTTTGTCATCTGATAACAAAAATAAACAAAAATTTGTTTGTATCAAAAACAGTCACAAATTAAGAAAGTGATTTTTTGAGGATATGACAATATCCCTTGCAAAATAAATGCAAAAAACACACAACATTTATTATTAGGCCGTTTACATCAAATACTGTTAACGAAACCATGAAACCTGGGAAAAGCTAAAAACAGAGAAATAAGATGATGTGTTTCTCGAAGCAGCCCTTCACAACATGCTTTTCAAACACCGGAAAGCAGGCACCAACATCGACCAGAAATCTTTTACAAAGTCCATGAAAAATTGACACAAAACCAAAAGTTCGGATAATCGATTTAAATGCCTAAAACAAACTAATCATTGACAGATTACTGTTAACATAACGAGCACTAGCCATCCTCAAACTATGCCCTAAAATAAAAATCCGTATAAGCGTCCAGAAACTCCGGTCGATGCTTGGTTATGTTAATTATAATATGACACCACACACTGGATCGCTCACTATAGAGTCAGTCAATAGTGGCTAACTCTCTCAATAACGAATCTGGCTTCTCCTCTTCGAGGACGAAGATGACTTTATCACACAACCAAGTGGAGGGATACAAAACAAGAGAGGACTGATGAAGGAACCCCATTTTTGGTTCCGAAACACCGTTAAGACGAATCACTCCATCAACAAACCGGTTTACGGGCAACCAGATCACATGACTAGGGTCAAAGCACTATCGATTCACCGGTGTCTCGCCATGTATTCCACACAAAATAACTGCAATGATCCTTTTATTCACCATATCGTAATATTAAACAAACTTGGTAGAGCCGATGTGGGAAGTTGCCCTCATTTTCCTTTATATTATTATTATTATTTATTATTTCAGACAATGACCATGTCCATATATATATAAATGGTTACAGGATTGGGAGAAAAGAATGATACAAAAAAGGTGACATCGAGAAATATTAATTTACGGGTTAGACCATTGAATGACATCAGTTTTACAGGACTTCCAAGCACTCACTTTCACTCTCAATGATTTTCAAGGACTTTCTGGGAGCGTACAGACCCTGTCTACACAGACAGCTTACTAACAGCTCATGGCAATGTGTCACGAGTACTTGCTATCATTACCATGGAAAACGCAGAATGAAAGCTACAGCTTAGCCAGATCCTTGCTTGAAATGACTTTCTTGTGTAAGATCATCCTTAATTTGAAATTACCATTTTGGTGACTTTGATTGACTGGAAAAATGGGAAAATATGCAAATATACATGCTTAACTTCAGCTTATGGAAATGTTGAGAATTTACACATTGAACTCTATTAACCCTTTGAACCCGGCTCAGTGTCTATATAGCTTGACTACCAGTAGCCAGGCCAGACCTTCCAACATTACGGGGCACAAACCATCACAAGCAACAGAATTAAAACAGGACAACTTACCTCCGTGACTTTATTGATAGGTTTGTGATTAAAATTGGCACATCTAGCATTCCTGGAGGCATCTGTAAATTTGTGGGGTCCAACGCTTCTGTGTCCCAAACCTCGTCCATCGACCGTGACAACTATAGCTTGGAAACCTGCGTTTTCTGCTCTTGATATTATAGGTTGATGTGCATTATCTTCCAAAGGGGTTATCTGTAGCCAGTTGATACCAGATGTTGCACACTTTGACACGTCTTCTACGGTTATAGCACCCATCATGGGTACAATATTGATTACTTGTGCATCTGCAGCGGCTATAGAAAACAACAAACTCAAGATTTCATGATCTCTGATGAGACCATTCTTTGAATCGTTCAACAACTTTTCAATTATGAAAGTGACTCTATAGAAACAGAAACATCAATGGTTCTACTCCAGAATAAAAAGGATTCATCTTGTTTTTCCAAAGACTCGGTACTTCCAAGAGCAATGTGTGATGGTTGTATAAACAAACACACTTGTACGAGTGCATATGAGAATACACATATATTTTATACGTGTTTGTGCATGTGGTTGTGTTTGTACTGCGGTCCATTTGAATTCCAGGTTACACCCATTCTTGAAAGCCAGGCTTGTCAACCAATGCTACATGCAGCAATTTACCATATAAGTTGGACAAGTCAATACCTACTGCAATGAGACAATCATTTGAACTACAAGAATTATATATGGTCATCATATTGAATACAACATAGCGACGGATGACAGTGGGAAAAGCCTGCAGTTGCCGACATACCTTGTGCAATGCATCGGTCTCCATCAGGCCAAAGAAAACTGCGCATGGCTGTTGGAGCAATTCCTATGGGAAGATCGACTACTCTGTCTAGGATTCGAGTTCGGAGGTCCACATGGAGAATTGGATGCAAGATTCGCGTCATCAAACATATCCTGAGAGACAGAGAGAGAAAACGGGGAGACAGTAAGAGAGGGTGATGGAGGAGGAGAGGGGAAGGATTGGGATGGAGGGAACATGCATGCTAAGCATATCATAGACTTGAAAACTTCCCAAGATGATCAAAGATGTAAGAACATCCTATGCACGCTGATCTAAAATATCCAAATAAAGATGGACTATACCTGGATTTAAGCAAGCTCTGTAGTTGCTGCAGTTTCGTAGACCACAACATTCGTCGGCAGTTTGTGTTGTGGGAAAAGGTGGGGCCCAACCACCCAAAATGGCTTGGGAAAGTTGTGGGCTATGGAACTGCAGTGAGTTCTGTAGCAGCGTCCTTCTCAATGTAAATTAATTCATATCAGCATAACTCCTGGATGCTTTTCCCCAGTGGCCGTGCACTACTCGAGTTTGGCCGCTAACTTCTACATCTTATACATCTACTTTCCATCAAAGTGGGTGATTTCCCAATCTTAGTAACCCCATACACAAGTGAGTGCCTAGCTGAATTGGACGGGTCACACACTAGCAGACGATATAAACTGCCAGTGATCTCAATAGAGAATTGCTTTTCCTTACCTGTTAAATGCATCAGTATTTCTTGGAATTGTGGAGTGACAGCCAGCACCGCCACTATAGTAATCAAGTAAGCCTTCCGGTATTGTCTCTCTGGCATACTTTTCATAGTCACAAAGAAATCTCATTTTCCGTCTGCGAGTACGATAAAACACACGTTTCATACATTTTGTTTGATGATGGGAATAATTTTGTAAATGAAGATGGAGGGCTCAAATAATACTGAAAAACGTCCAGGTGAACCGGAAAAGACCAACCAAACTTACTTCCAATTCATCCACCCGTACCTGCTTTCCTTGGGTTTGAAGAAATACGATGAAAGTTTGTAAACAACGACAGCTACCACCAATGTGAGGAGCACACTGCTGGTGCCATCTGAAAAGGTGTCTTGCTGCCCTGCATCTGTCATAGCGTAGATTTTGATCGGTGGATGAATCTAGTTTCCAAAATAACTGTCAAGCATACTGCACTTAACTGGCAAGATAAACTTAAACAAATTTGTGCACAAACTGAACAAGGACTTGTGGATTGGAAGGTTAAGACAGCATGCAGCGCAGTGGTATACTGACTGGACTGGTAGGCAGGTTGTAAGGGTGAAAGGTTATTCAAAGTTTTGGCACGGCGCCCTCACAGGTTACCTTACTAAATATGTCAGAGCATTATGCTGTATCAGTATACAGAACTGACATGAACTGTGGAATCCATAGGGGTGGACCATTCGATAATAGGGGGGGGGGGGCTATTATGTCTGGAAGATTTTTAAACCAAAAATTTCCCAGCAGATATTTGTAAAGACAATTCAGCCACAGATGGTAAACACTCGCAAGTGGAGAAACTACAAGGAACCTTTAAACACCAGGTATATTGATTATTTCATTCATTATCATTTTGACCCCATACAATAAGATTGGCAATATAGATAGATCAACTAGGTTGCAGACAGACTTTGATCATCATAATTTTGAATAGTATTGTGTATTTAAGCATTAAACCACACCCAGCGACAGTAATACCACAAAATTATGACCAGTTCACAACATATGTGCATTATAAGAGCAATAGCGAGTGCAATGTTATGGCGTGCATTGGTTAAAATCAAGAGGCATGCCCGTTCTTGAGGTGTTTATTGTTATTATAGCATAATGTTAAATCGACATTCTGGTGTGAAATGTCAAAAACAAATTTTCCTCTAGCTGAAAGCTCATGCCTGTTCCTGCTGTGCTACGTAATATAGCACAATCATTTTTACGTCTATGAGATCGCAGTATTTGCGGCATAACTTCACTGGTATGATATAGTATATGTTATATCATACCAGTATATTGATGGTGCAAATAAAGCGATCTGATTGGTCGAGACGCAAAAAGAACCGCGGTATATTGGCGATATACCACGGCTGGTATACGCGCAACCTCTAAGCTTGAGTAAAAATCCGTTTATGACGTTCCACGTGTGCTTTATTGCTGTTATGATATAACAGCATAAAGCACACCCAGTGACAGTATACCACACGATTTTGACCAGTTCACTTCATATATGCACTCTCTATCGCTCGTGCATATATGTCGTGAACTGGTCAAAAATCTCGTGGTATACCATCTCTGGGTGCGCTTCATTGCTTAATAACCTTGTGAAATGGAAATACCAGTGAAATTTGTGACGCCATCCCCCGAATTATTACTGATGCTGTGGCCCGAGATATTTTCTACATCTACAAAGTCACTGGCATGTCCAAATTTAAACTATAAAGTAATAGCAACAGTGTACCTCACCCTCTACCGGACTCAAACTTTGCACTCCATCATCATGTACTCAGCTTCACTCACATACATTACATCATGCGAAGTTTGCTGTCATCCATTATGGGCCAGGAAGGGATGCATTATTATATTTTCAAATGCTCTTTTTTTCAGTATGGGTCCATTGAATTTTCCATTGAGGGTAATAATTGTCTCTGGAAAACAAATTCTCATATTGGCTGTTATGATTATAAATTTTGGACTTATTATCCTTAGCCTGTTGCTTGTATGAACAATTATAACATTTGTTTTATTAGTGTTTACATCTTTGATCTTTTTCCAGTTAAACATTGATTTGTACCAAATTTTCAATCGAGATCTAAACAAGATCTAGACTATCTCAATCTGCAGCCTTATCATTACATTTTCCACCAACAATAATGCAGTATTCATTTCCATTTGAAGACATTATTAATGAAGTGTCTGCGAATAAATATTTCAGATTTCAGCATCAATGCGTCCATTTGTATACAGCTTGATGAATCCACAATATCACAAAGTCAATCTTCCGAGGCTGCTCAATCTGTATGCCTTGATATGACAATCTTTTCCTTGCATCATATTGGGAATTTTCCATCTATTGAAGATTTATTTCATTCCAGTTTGCCTTTCATTTGACATTCTTATTTTACTTCAGCTTTGAACATCTGAAAATGTACTGCTGTGTTGTTGAAACAGAGGAATGACTACAAACCTAGAGGGATATAAAAAGTTCCTAAAACAAAAATAAGAGAAAGTGCACAAAACTTGTGACAAATTTGTCTCTTTCCATATCACATATATTACTTTTGATTGTCCTCCTCACCTTTATTCATTTCCTTTCCACACATCAGATGTGATCTCTTTCATATTAATCTTTTGTACAATATTAGCTTTCTTCATTGATCGGATACAACTTAAAACCCATGTAAACAATTTGAACTTGAAGTCATGCATGCCAACCAATGACATGAAAAAAATCACTCTGAAAATGGATGGCTGATCTGAGTAACTTTTTTATTTCACATTCAAGTCTTGATACAAACATTTCTTTGACAAAATGCTCACTAACTGTACACGACATGAATTGATGCCACAGGATTTCATATAGCGTGAAACGTACATAAAATCAACGAGATACATGACAACCAGAATGGCCGTTTAACAAATCACTGTTGACATTCTGTAGCCATAAAGACTCAGACTGACAATTCTACCATCAGCTGTATCCCACATTTCCACAGCATTAATATTTTCATTAATATTTTCAAGTAAAGACAGGACCATAACACTTCATCAATGGGGTGCAGAGGGGCTGAAGGCAATGCTGAGGTACATTGCTCACAGCCGTACACAAACGTCCTGAAGCTCACATATCTTGTATTTTGATATCAAAGAACCAATATATAAATTAAAATCTTTCGTATTACTAGCTAATGATCACTTTTACTTCCAATTACAGCAGGAAGTACCTGCAACACAACTGCATAGACATCCACAAACAGCAACACAAGTGTACATAACCACATTTCAAAGTGGAAGAAAATATTTCATCCTTTAATCCTGTCACCCAATCACTGCGGCAGTTTCATTTTCAAATGCTTCACACAGTAGTTTTGTCATCTAAATCGCCATTTAAGGTTAGAGTAAGGAGTACACAATCCTTATAATGAATCTGTGTTGTATTTACTCTCTTCAGTTCTTGACCAGCACAAGAAAAAGGTAATGAACTACCCATCATGCAGTTTGACTTCCTGATTTGTATTCCATTGACTGGGCACTGTGGTTGACATCATGATGACACTTTACATGCAGGAGTAAATATTAGAACACTTAGTAACATGATATGTACGTCACCAAGGTAACAGCAGAGTTCTGAATACTGTCTTTCTTACATTCTGCACTAGAAACTGATCGATAATACAAAGAAAGTTATGATCGTCAATCTGTTTGCAGCCCATTATCAAAGGCATTCCAGCACAGAATACACACTTCACCATTCACACATCATCCATCTCTAGGTCTTTGCTATTACATGTTTTTCACCATCGCTAATTCTGTTGGAATTTGAATCCACTATCTTGCTGTTTAAGTTTTACCTTTTCGATAAGGCAATTCTCCCACCATGACCTTACAAGCCTTGTCTCTGCCTGTGGTAATCAAGCTGACAATCAACGTAAATGAAAGCTGACACATTTTCACCTGCTTTTAGACAGAACATTGCTGTGGTGTCACATGCCATGCAGTTATTTGGACGCCATACATCATGACATTAACAGGTCAAAGGTCACACACCAGAACTGACAAAAAGTTCAAATAATTACTGAATGTGACTCTGAATAGTGCATCATACATAATATTTTGAAACTTGAATACTTGAGACTAACTGACTAAATACAACACTACATGTAGGTTTCTTTATACAACACTGACATAATCTAACTTCTTGGAACACAGTTCACTGTTTTACAGGTACAAACATTCCTTTGAAGAATGTCATCAACGAACTGAGTAGCTGGGACTATCAGGATCCTGGGATCTGTGTGTCTCTAGTTGTGACTAGGTCTACTGGGCTGAAGCTAGTGCTACCATTGTAAAATGCAGTTCTGATGGATCTCTGGCCATGAACTTCTGACATACACCAGCTGCATCCTAGACGAGCAAATCAAATAATAGTGTTGGATGGGATGACAATTTTACAAGAGTTTGGAGGAAGTCAATCAATGTCAAGGTTTCAAGTGATAGTATTGAGGAATTTACAATTACTCTCTGTCATACAAGCCTATTGTCTGGTACTGTAAAGGATACATGAAAAATCTTGGCAATAACAGGCTGAGCATTACAACAATGAGACTGATGAACAGTGAGACCAATTGAACAAGAGGAAGCTGACACATTGTCTGATTACATACTCTGTCTGTCTGTCCATGAGTGTAAAATGTAATGATTTGAAAGATTCAACTATGACACTACGAGACAACTGGAAAATGTTCTTCTGATGCAATTTTGTTTTTAACTGCACTACCATGGCAACGTAAATGATTACATCAAATCAATGTCAATATATGGTAATAAATACCTGTAGGAAACTGTCAGCGGATGTCTTTCCATGATTGACAGGGAAGCGTTTACGGCCATCCAGTTCATAGAGTTCACCATCCTTATGAACAATCGCGATGAAGTGAAGGTTTACTTCCTCTTCCCGGGATGGAGCCTGTAGTGAGAGTGACAGTGTGTCAACTTATCATCAACATGCCAAGTTGTCATTGGTCTTTCATTTATGAATGGTTAAAGACCCAAAAATTACCCATG
>LD344261.1:468197-491216 GCA_001465055.1 Ptychodera flava | reverse complement strand
GTAAGTCAAATTTTGATCAAAAATGACAAAAAAATTCCTTCAAAATACAGATTTGCATATTTCATCACAATTTTAACAAATCTAAGTTGGGTTGTCCCTAGGGACCTATATACCAAATAATAAAGCTGTCTGACCAGCGGTTATGAAGAAGAAGATTTTTTACCAAAAACGCCTTTTTTGGCATTGATTTGCCTATTTTCAACAATATCAAAAAATTAAAAAAAATTGTTTCTCAAAATCATATTTTTCATCTACACAACAAATATCAAATCAGTAAGTACTGCGGTTCTCAAGATATTTGAGTGGACGGACGCCTCACAAACGGACATACATACATACAGACTGACGACGGACGCCGGACGGATACCCATCCCAATAGCTTCTATAGACTATAGTCTATAGTAGCTAAAAATGGCTGCCATCCCAATGTTAACTCAATGGGGAAAAATAATTTTTTGATTTTCAGAAAGCTGAGATGGTTTAAGTTATTCTTCCTCAAGGGCTTCAAAATGGCCCAAACCAGGGGTAGATTTGTCTCAACACACATTATGCACACAACAGAAAAATGAAGCAACGAGATTTTGTCTCTTTTACTGCTTTAATCCTCCATTTTTGAAACACAAGGGGAAGAATATGAAAACTGAACGACTACAATGTCTGTCCAATATTTGTGAAAGAATACTAATTCAGGTTGTACAAATGTTGTAAATAAAAGTGAGAAGTCATGACATTAAACTGCTTCAAACATAAATGCCTCAGCAGCACACACCAAGTGCAAAGGAAAGTGGAAATTTGGAACTTATTTTACATGGTGAACTTGAAATTAACTGGCCTGTGAAAGCTCAAAAATCCATGACAAGATTTATGTGATATGCTCAGAATTTGTTTTCCCATTAAATACAAAACTTTGTAAAACATAAACTCATTCTCATAAATTATCTTCGGTACATTTCAATAAAAGATAACTGAGACCATCTTCACAATGATTTGGAGTTTTTTACTAATTTCAAAGTGAAAAACGTTCTGTTTGCAGAGAAGCTCCAGCTGTCTTTTAAGACAGGCAAAAGGTCATGAAAGCTTCCAGTGGACAGGAGAAAGTAACTCAAGACGCTTACACCAGTCATTTAATGCTTAAAATTTTGGGAACTTGCAAAATCATCCATCTTTGTACTTTGGTGAGAGTTTCTCAACAGAAAATGACGTTGAATAATATTTAAAAAAGTAAAACTACTTTCGCGTTTTGTAAATAAAATCTTCCTTGTAAAAATCTGGGTTCCTCAGCCACTTGACTCCAAATTACATCAATTCAACACATGCTCTCCCACCGTGGAGACCGAACAGTGACTCTTCCTCCACAATGTGATGTCAACGAAGAGATTTCTATGACTTGAAGCTGGAGTCTCAGCTTCATGAGTCATATTCTACTCTCTTTATGACAGGAAAATATCTGCTTTGATTAGCCAACAGATGTGGCAGCTTTTATCTCTAGTATGAGATACAATTTAATAGATTTGTTTACAATAAGAGGTCTCATCATGATTGCAATGTACTTCATAAAAAGGAAAACAACCTTTGAAATCATTTGGCACACTCATTCATAAGTTACCAACAAAAACTAATTAGTGACCAAAAAGACAAAAATTTTAAACATTTGTAAGTATTAACAACATGATATATATATATAATATATATGCTAACCACAGTGTAAGTTTCTCTTCTCAAACTATATTGGTGGGGTAATTCACTTTACATGATGGCCAAACTTTTACATCATATTGAAACTTCATGTCAACCCAGAGGAGTCAGTAAAGCTTTTTTCAGTAAATAAATTTTGCACATTCTCCCAGCTTTTGATATCCTTTTCTTTTTCTCTTTAGGAGAGTAATGAATAGACGATGCAATTATATACTCTCTCTGTCTCCATAAAGGGTTAATTTTGCAAAATTTACCTGCATGCAAATAAAATTTCTCACTCAAATGACTCTGTGAGTAGACTGATGGCTGCAGATTCTCAAAAAGCTTTGAAATGTTTACTTTTTCTTCCCTCCATTCATAATTATCGTGATCTATGATATTATTACCGTGACCAAAGGTAGCCTGCAGATAGGGCTAGTCCTGACACAAGGACAAGGGGGTCTGAGAACAAGAAACTTACAATGCGGCCTAGTCAGGACGTATTCTGACTGGACACATAATTGAGAACCCTACGAAGAGCCACAAGTCGATCTCTCTGGCTGCGCATGGCCATTATGGTCATTTGAGCCCTGGTGTCTAGTGGTAGCACAGCCAACAACCACCATGACCATTTCGGGCCATGCCTGGTTGATTCCGGGTTCTCTTCAGTGGTTGGCATGGTACCAAAGTGGGTCAAAATCCGGTTCTTGATAACTCCATTCAGCCCATCAAACCATGTTTTTGCTTCCTCATAGATTTCATCATGGAGGGATTTATATTGCGCAATATTCTCTTCACCTGAAATAAAACAATCAAAATAAAATTCAGTCAATGAACGCAATATGATTAATCTTCATAAGTCCATTCTAAAACTACACATTCCTCTTCTATCTTTTTGAATGATACTATTCTACCAACCATAAAATATTGCTATGTAAAAAAGGTCTTCTAAACACCACAAATCTTATTGTCTCAGTCACACAGCCATGTTTGGAGTGTTTCTACTCTTTGGAAAATTCAATAATTAAACCTCTTCTCCCAATTTACTGAATGGAAGCAATACGAGCAGTATCAAAGACCAGTAGCTTTCTTTTAGAACTCACAAAGTCCACAATGTAACATGGTACAACCTGGAGTACACACACTTCAAATGCCAACTCACCTTCAATTTTCCTATCTTGCAAAAATTCTACTTTGGCAGTATGGTAGCCATCCCTCATGCCCCTGTCAAGTACTTTGAATCTGCGACCACCAATGGCATCCACAACAGACCTACCATCCGGAAAGAATTGAACGTCCCTGATCTCCAGCATGCAGCCATATTCAACAAAGCTACAACAAAGAAAATTAGCAAAGTGAGCACACACGGGCTGTAAATTTATGATTTACTGGATAGAAGCTTTTGTATTGAGTTGTTTTTGCATATAGTTAATAAACAGTTCACTTCTAGCAGGCCTACATAATTAAAGGATGTACTATACTTCATCTTTACCATCTTGCATTTCTTTCATATGCTCATTAGGAATTTTTTCAAAGTGATCTCTACTTACATTTTGTACATACACCTACTGTAACTGACTGCTAACACATCTGTTTTAAGTCTAATATTTCTTTAGTTGTGATTAAGCAGATTTGGTGAATCACAATACAAATATTGCCCTGTACCCTAATTTCTGTTGTCATCAGTTCAGTTCGTCTGACCTTCATCATTATGTAGAAAGACATAAAAAATCTGTGTGGAATCTCCACTGAGTATCACCACGTTTATCTGGAAGAAAGGTCACTTACGGGTTCTGATTGCTTGGTAAGCACATCCCAAATTGCCTGGTTCCTGTTTCCATGCACTGACGTACCATCAAACGGTAACGTGGCTCGAAGATATGCAACGGACATGGTATAGTTGGGTAAGCCAGTGTGCACACAAATACTGGAATTTCACCTATTTTGTCACTATTCATGTAACTGAAACACAAACACAACATTGACAATGTTATTTTCTCCCTTAGACTTAAAATTTAAATATACAGTACAGTATGTATGGTTCCTATTTACAATTGAAATACTAACGTTTGCATGTGTTTCGAGGAAAAGCATGCAGACACCATATCTTTTTCAAGAGCTCTATGCAGCACTACGTAAATCATCACATTTTGTTAGGATATGATCAAAGTAGTCATTGTATCAAAATTAACAGTTACAGGAGAAAGGATATCACATGACGAAATCACAGTGCTTTTCTGGAGAGTTTGTGAGAGTGGTGGCAGAACTCACATATGTGGTGATCTTTGACAGCGTGAAACAGAGATGTGGCTTACCGAGCTAGCTCCTCCATTTCTGCATCATGGATTTTCTTCCTTTCTTCAAGTTCACTTTTCATTGTGTTCTCAATCATCTTGTCCATTAGTTCTGTGACGGCTTGCCTCCTCTCTGCAAGGTACTGCATCAATAGAAAAGAAATGCTATGGTTATACACCATCCCTTAAAAGCACTTTTTTCATCTTTCTTTTTTGTGGTATTTTCCGTACATTTTGCATTTTTGACAGAAAGTTGAACAGGCATGGAGAAAGACTGTAAAAGAACACAACTGTGCTTTATGTCAGCTAAAGGGAAATATTAACCGATGTTCTGTTTACTTCTGGAGTTCATTTTGTCAAAATGCAGAAACTAGAATGAAATCTAACAGCATATGACAAAGCAAATCAGTGATTCCATATGGAATGTCAAATTCAATACAAGTACACAACAACAGCAAGTTAAGTTCAATTTATGACAGAAGGCCTGCTAAAAATCAGATCAGATGAACTGTTCCCCCATACTATGCCATGGAGATATGACATGTAAGAATTTATCTGCACAAAAAAACAGGAGCTAGAGACAATAACAAGGTGACTTACCTCGATGAGTGAATATTTACAGAGCGGGCACTTGTTGTTATGATCCAAACATCTGTCAAGGCAATGACGACAGAACATGTGTCCACATGGAGTGGTGACTGGCTGGTAGTACAACCTAATAACCAAGACCAACAACATGTTTATTGATTGATTGTTTCATCATAAGAAATAAACAGAGCTGTAAGCACATATGATACCACCCAAGATGGAGTGTTTCCTTCATAAGATTTGAAAATGAAGTTTAACAGACATGGCTTTGGACAAACATCCCATCATTTCAAAAAGTAAGCTCTGGTTCAAAGTGTTGCATTCTTGCAATATCAAGTATAGGACAAAATTGCAAAGGTCATGATCTCTTCTATGGCGTGTCCTATGGAGGTAACTCCCTCTTTCAAATAATTTCAGCACAGACTTGAAGGAACACAATTGTCATTTGAATATGGGTTTCAAATACTTGAAAACGTGAAATTATTTCGATCATTGTGTCTTACACAAAATGGTCTTTTTTTTATTGGGTACCCCTGTATGAGATTTTACCAGAAATTACTAGAACTCAGACAAATATATTCACTTAATAATTTGTCCCAAACATTTTGATAATGAGGTCTATCATAAATGCAATACATGCAATATCAAAATGAGGTTCATTATATGCCCATAACATACAAAGAGATAATCCTTCTCACCTGAAGCAAAGACTGCACTCATAATCATTCCTATCAATCAAGGCAGGGTCGACTTCTCTAGGTTTCCTCGGCTCTACTTCAGTTTCTGAAAATAATGCATAAATACACAGGTATAATTGGCTATAGGGGAAAAACACGGAATCTGTTGTGTTTACAAGTTTATTTTTTCTCATTTCTTGTCTGCTGGACTCAACTATCCTAATACATTCATGCTGTATGATGGAAGTAATGATGAAACGAAACAAGAAACAGTCTGATGTGCATCATCTTGGAAGCTGTTATCCAATTGGTTGGCTGAATCTTACTGTTGTAATTGAATAATACAAAGTGATTCCCTAAGTTGCTGTGAATAGTGACAATCGACCAGCCAGATATAACCTTTCAAGCCAGTGCACATCAGCAACAAGGAACAGATGTTACATTCCTGTAACTTGAAAGAATCACTGGTTACAATAAGACAGGTAATTTTGATGGTGACAACACTGCAACACTTACTTGAAAATTTAAACTCTGTTCTGATGGGGCTGGAGAGAGGACTGAAATCATTTCGTTTTCTTTTGCCCATAGCTATGACATCACTACCAAGATGAAGCTTACGGCACATGGATCCTGATGCTCTGCTTCGTGGTGATGATGATAGCTCTGTTGTCATGGAAATAGAGAACAGACAATTTTCCCCTCAGAACAGTTTTCATTTTGAAATTTGTAAATTGAGAAAGAGACATTTTTCAAAGCTAACATGTTATTTTTGGTACACTGAAAAATGGCTTCACATATTTCTTTTCCTGTGGCTTGTGTGGGAGATTTGTCCATGAACAATGCATGCTAACCCTGTTGATAATTTTGTGTCTTCTTCACTATCCCCATAACTACATAGCTATCACAACAGTGAATTGTATGGAATGAATGAATGCTTTTTAAACCTTCATTATACATGTCATTAAAAGTTATGATTTTCACACAAGGGTTAGCGTTATCCACAACTCTTTACTCATGGCAAATTACAGAGATGGCGAACGGAGGGAAAGAGAGAATAGCATGGATGAATATATGGAATAACATAGACGCTCACCTTTCAGCCTGTCAGTTTCATTGTTTGCATGTTTAAGAAGAGCTTTGAAGTCCACATTCTGCCTTTGCTGATCTTGACCATCGGCCTCGGAAGATTCTGCTCCATAATGAGACATTTCATCCTGGTTACCTAAGTGAGTATCTTCATGGGGTTTCAAATACCTATCTTCTTCCACTTCCTGATGGAAAGAAGAACACACAATGATTAAAGTACCATAACACAAGTACACAATGAGAAAAGCACCATAGTATCAGAAGACATTGCAAACAGTTTCTGTAAGCTCTCTCCTTTCCCAGCATCCAAAGGACATTTATACGCATTACGTAATTTTCATGCAAGTTGGCATTAGTAAAGTAATTTCTCTTAAGACTCTGCTTTTCACGAGGCACACTGGTTTACACTGTAACTCATCTACACTTTTGTGAATTCCAGACGGGAGACAAGTATGTCTTTGAGCATTATTAAACTCATTAGGTGAACGCAAGTTTACCATAAAGTTTATTTGACGGGTGAGTGATCGGTACGAGAGTAAACAAGACAGCAAGACTTACATCCAGTACACTATGTCAAAATATACTGCTGTAGAGAATGGTTTCTGCATGAAAAAGCCAAACTAACCTCTTCCAGCCTGGCAGACTCTTTGAGTACATCACTAACATGACCTGTTTCTTCATCATCATTGAAAGTTTGGTGGATGGCAGACCTGAGGAAGTCTACACTGCTCTGAGCAATGGGAGGCCTCGACGGCAACGGTGGAAATATAGGTCCTCTCAGACAGCGGGGAAGCTCACCATGTTTCATGTTCTCAGGTGGCAGTGGTGAAAGAAGGCAATGTAAAACCTGGCAAGAAAATGGGATCGATAGTTTTCATGCATGAATACTATAGTCTCGGTGAAATTATGTGATTACTGGTTCATATCTTCTTCAATTTTTACAGCACATACAATGCAAAACAGGATCTGCCAATAATCCACCATTGTGACTGCATCTACTGCCTTTATTCAGTCACTTACAATCTTACATCACATTTCATTAAATCTACATCAAAACACTGATGGACTAAGACCATTGAGGCAGTCATTTCAGACTTCAGGTTCTGTACAGCCCAATGATGAATGGGATTGTCTCTGGTGGGATCTGACTTGCGCAATACAAAAGAAATACATAACAATACATTTATCCCCTACCTTAGCAAGTTCTTTCCTAGCAGATGATTCGCTTGGATCAAGAACCAAACACTGCATAAATGCAACCAGTGCTTCCTCATGTCTGCATAGTGACAGCAAAGCTGAACCTTTGCGGAAGAAGCCCTGCAAATGAATCCACAGGTTAATCACTCTAAAATGTCAAGAGAGTCGTCTTAACATACTGTGAGATTGTAATACTTAAATCGCAGGATGATTAGATAATTGGAAGGTTGCAAAGAATTACCATGCACCAGGTGTCTCTTGTTTTATGACACGTCTTCATCAAATACTTCAATTGAAACACTTGTATTGTGAAATGAATGTCACAATGAGGTTATATGTTATAAAACATAAACCCAATCAAACATACATTGTTGACGAGTAATGTTATATTTGTAATGCATTTACTGACATTTTTGAGTGATTAAAAATGATTATAGTAAACAGGTTGAAGAACACGAATGGCAATACCTTTGGCCAATCTGGTCTAAGTTCACACACTCTTTCAGCATCTTCAAGAGCTTCTTGGTGTTTGCTAAGGCTTGCGTATGCATGGGAACGATTGCTGAGAAGTAAATGATCTGATGGTTCTGCAATGCCAAGAATAAGATGATACCAAGTGAGTATGTGGTAGTGTTGTACTTTGGAAGCACAAGCTATAATTCATTTGTACATTACTAGTAACATCTATACAGTATTTGCAATTTTGAAATGGGCTAGAAAATTTTATCACAGAAATTTGACAGAACAGCTAAGTTGACAATGACAAAAACGAGACAGAAGGAACACTTCATTTCATGTTTCATCATTTATCAATTAAGTACTAAGTGACAGCATGTCTTCCAAAACGGCCAGCAGCAAGATTCAGTGAGTGAAAACAAACACAAGCAGCGGCATGATAGATAGGTTGAAGCGTGGACCCTTGTCAAAGCAAGGCTTGAACACTGGGGTTTTGAAGATCAGGTTAAAAGAATGGAACACTGGTAGATCTGAAGAGAACTTGCTTATCTCAGACTTACTAAATGCCTTTATAACAATATTCCTAAAATATCTACACTACTTGGGAAGATGTACGGTCAATACTCTTTTATTTTTCAATATTGTATAAAATCTCATTTTACAGACTACTACATGCTAGTACCTGCCAGCTTTCACAAAATTATAGACAGAATATTACGCTGCGTCATTGTCGTGAAAGATAGCAACACAAAAGTTTTCCCTTCCTCTACATACCGGTATATGATATTTAAAAAGGCTATCTTGGTATGTCACTTTTGTAAACTAAATTTCTAAAATTATATGGTAAAATCATGAAGTTTCAATCGCATTGCTCAGTTAAGTTACCCCATGTGCCACGGCTGGACAATTCTCATGCAATATATGGAGATTCAAACCCACAACAAATGTTTGAACTTATTAGACAAGTCGTATTTTATGCAAAAGAAATACGAGTACACTTTTTTTGTACTATCATTGATGGTTGTTTTTAAGAAACTGCACTTTGCCTAAATTAATTTAGTTACATATATGGAGAGGGCGAATATTTTAGGTTACAAAGGTCATGAATGTAGGTTACGACACAGTTATGCATTGGGGTGTTAGATTGGCATATCGCAGATACAGTAACGGGTGTCTTTTCCATTTAAAGGTTTCTTGAGAAGCTTATTGAATGCTAAATATCGCGATCCATACTCGTCTAGTTCGAACTTCGTTGGCAGGATATCTTAAACCAGTAAGCATGTTGTATTCAAACTAAAGCTCGTACATCTTTAAACTTGAAAGTGTTTTTTTTGAAATAGGAGAGGTTCATACTGTGACCATGTGTAATAGTAGGGATTTGCAGTTCACAAAACTCTCCTTTTTTCTTGAGGAGCAGAAATAGTTCATAAAGGAAGCCTGAAAGGAAGTTCAAATGCAACTTTTTCTCTTGTACCGAAAATCGCATTCATCACCCTGGAGTCATGGCCATTTATAAAACCTCCACACACTGTGAGTGTCGAATTACGTGGCTGTGTATTCTGCGCCACGGACCAGCGACCAAACTCGTCTTTGACGTCCATGAACTGACCATGGAGGTAGTAAGCGTACCGTTCATGCTCGTTTTAATTTTTCGGTGAGTTAACATCGGATAATGATATTCCTACAATTACGATTAATTTATTTGAGTACCCAACGAAGTAGTATTAGCCTTGAAAAAAAAAAGTTACCTCATGAAGGTATATAACAGCTCCGCAGAGGTCACGGAAATTAGTACAATGGCCACTGCGCTTTACGTAAAGTCTTCTGTAAATAAACACACTTTGACCCTGGTTAACAGGAATATTGTACACGTTCATTCGTAAATGTCCACAAGAGGGTCCTTCACTCCCGTTCACCGGAAAAAAATTTGATAGAAATTTGCAGAGATCTCCATGATCGATAAATCCCCTACATTACAATGTTTATTTTCAAGTTACGAAAGTCACCCTGCGCCAGGCCGCGCGGCGCGCCCCTGCGTGCAGGTTGTAGGTTACACAACAATAGCTAAGCACGTTGTTCCCCAGCTTCTGGCTTCATTGGAGGAAACAGCCGTTCCTCAACGAAAACCACTAAGAAGGGACGGATGACCAGTTAATATATCCTTCCATCCTTTCTTACGGATTAGTTGCATAGTAGAAATGTGAATATTTACAATCTCTCGAACGCCGAACTCCAACGTCACGTGATTGAGACCGGACTGAGTGAGTTGATTTGACTATAAGAAGTGATAGAGCCAAACGTTTTCACACATATCAGTTGATTTTATACCAATTGCTATCAAACGGTACCATGTTTCAATAAACATTTTAACTGTCGAAAAGATAGACTGTGAAAGAGTGAGCAGTCCTGCCACTTGCGTAACTGTCCGAGACAATTCAACCGTCACAACTGATGGACGAATACATGAAAGGCCAGCACTGTGTATGCATGAATGATGGCAGTTTACTACGTTGCGACATCGAATCGCTGTTGATTGCAACGAAATGATAAAGTCTGCTTCAAATTACTCACCTGCTGACAGCGCTTTAGTGTATATGTCGACGGCTTGTTCGAATTTCTTCTCAGAAAACAGCTGATTGCCCTGTAATTTCAGTTTGCAAGCTGTGGTTCCGGTTGAAAAACATTTCTCGACGAGATTGGACAATACAACATTTACTTTGAGAGTTGTCAACACTAACCCTGCGTGATGAGCATTACACTTTTTACAGATCCTAGATTTGTTCTTTTGCATACAGTATTTGCAGAAAGTGTGACCACATGGAATGGTGACAGGTTCATAGAGTAGACCATGGCAAATGTGACAGGAGAACATGTCCAAAGCTTCGCTGTTGTAGTCGTGAACTGACAGGCCCTCTTTCTGGCTCACAGTTTCGATCACGCTCGTCACAAGATGCATCAGACGGTCTGGTGAAACTTGTCCCATGGCAAGAGCTCGGGTGTAGCAGTCGAATGCATCATTGAGATTCCCAGATCTCGCCAAGCAGTCACCTTTCCCAAGGTAAAGATCCTTCACGGGGCCTTGTTCCATAAGTAACCTGTCATACATCTGGGCTGCGAGGTCGTAGTTTTGGCTGACAAACGCTTCAAAAGCGACGTCCGCCATGACTCTCGACTGAGAGGATACAAGTTAAAATATTAAAAATGTTTCCTAATAAGCATGGTAGATATGTTAAAGGTACAACTTAACACACACTTGAGTCTACGGATGATCTGATCGGCGATCGGCGTCTTCGGACAGCGAACACAAGCAGGTGTGATTCATAACAGACGTAGTGCTTCTACCTCACAAAGTTGAGGTTACATAAAGTCATGTGACCAAAATGACCGGTTTCGATTGGTTCACTGAAGACAGAGCTGGCTGTTCGGTATATTGAACCACCCCAATATTTTTGGTATTTCTTTCCTTATTTTTCATTTTCATGGTCTTTATTTTCATAAGCGAGGGAATATTTGTTTAAAGCACGATAGGTTGAATACATTTTTCATACTAAAGACTTTTTACGGTGTGTTACTAGAACAAACAAACATCAACTGTTCCTCTCCAAGAGGGGGCAGCGAAAACGTTATGTAAAGATACAACATTTATTTATATAACAAAGTGATTATGAAGGAGTCATAATTTCGCAGACATTTATTGCAATTTAAAAAAACACACACAACAATCGAGAAGTTTACAACTAAATATTAAGCCGAACTAAGAAAAAAATTAACCTTCAACGCATGAACATTGCCCAAACACATGACTATTCAGTGTCTAGCCATGCGAACAGGTTTGCTTGCTCATGTCAACCTGGACCTGCGTACGATGCTGTGTGGTCCCTGCATGGGAGGCCGTATCGTACTATCTTACACAGGACAACCGTATACACCGTATACAGGATATGGAGTCGCGATCTGAACAAATTATATAAATAATCATGCAATGTGAATATTATTAATAAAACCAGTTTGGCATATGAAATATGAAAATTATTAATAAAACCAATTGGATTCATACATTCATGGGATACGTCCTGAACAGTTTTATCACTTTAAGTGTAATACTACTATAAAGCTGCTTTATATTGCCAAGCGGAGCGGAAATTAAACCCTGTCGAACCGTTTATTGATTTTGAAGTATTGATGATACAGGCTGGGATAATACAGAAAAAGTATTTAAAAATATTTTGCGCTGTTAAAATTCGGGAAATACCAAGTAAGGTCTGTGATCTTGCGCCATAAGCTTATATAACGTTTTTGGTGATTTGAAACATGAAATATCGACAGCGTTTTCCAAAATAGAAGAAAAACTTCTCAAGAAGGTTGTTCTCATACTTCCACTTATTACGTATACCGGACTTATACCTATCAGTATCGCCCGTTGTAGGGCCATGGTATCGGTGAGCAAAAGCAGTGTTTGGCCACTAGAGTGGTCTACAAAGCGTTTGACTATCCGTAGCCAGACTTATTTCGGAATGTACAAGGGCAGATTAATTGTTTGTTTTCATTTTGTTTTCCCGTCAGCTTTACCTTTACCTGAGCATCTAACTGTGAACAATTTTCAATAGTCAGCGTTAACGACCATTAACGTTAGAAACAGGGATTGAAGACTTCCGCTATTTAATCTTTATCATGGGGATAAAAGAATAAAATACAAAAATGAGAATGGTCCTCTTCATAATTACCTGCAGCGAGTCATTCTATGCCATAGAGAGCTGACATCTCTCCACACCGGTGAAGTCTGTACATTACCATGAGCTCTTGCTTTAGGGTTCATGATATTAACTTTGACATTCCTTTCGTCGGAAAGGATAACTAGTCATCGATGCGTCAAACTTTGTAATGAAACTTTCTTTCTTTTAACAATGATAACAAATTCTTGCGTGGAAGGTCGCCTGCTCGTCGATAATTGGGTGAACTCAATAATTTGTAAACGTTAAATTATGTTTCCATCGTTTATAATTCGTATCATTTCAGACAATTTATCATAGAGTGACCGTGTTGCAAAAAAAGGTTCTTAAAAAGCAGCCAAGGGCTGGATGATTCTTCGGAAAGAGAGACCCACAGGCAGACGATGCTCCGCTGACCTAACCAAGCCGTGCGGACCGGACGATGTATATTTATTTAAAATACATTCACATCGCTGAACTGTTTTGGTGAAATGGCATATACATGTAGTTTATTTTTTAACTTTCTTTGCCTAATGGAATGATAATTTGTGCTTTAAATTTCTTGGAAAATTTTTAAGTCTTGTGGTGATAGTGTTAATATTTCTTTCACGGTTACTACTCTACTGTGGGGTGGAGTGACTGTACCTGTTTTTTCAGTCATTTCTGCGTTGATATATTTGCGCTCAGCTCACCCATGTTTGTTAAATAATTTATAACCCCCAACTTTCGCGAACCATGACTTTGACTTCAAATCATTTATACCATGGCAAGTTGTGTAATTTGCAGTTTTATAGACGAAGCAAATCATTTTGTTTGCTTATTCCAACAATTACCAAACTGTTGCTGCGTGTTATTTTGCATTTCCCCTGAGAGTTTCTGAAACCATGTTTGCAGAATTAAATCAGATAGGATAGGCCTATCCTCTGAAAGGTGGGTAACTTTACCGACTTGTAAAAGGGTACACTTGCTACGATCAATGCCTAGCATCGTTGGCGTGATTTTCTTTATACTTGAAGCTCATGTCATGGTAACGTTGACCGTTCATCAGTAGTAGGTTACAAGATCGATGACTAGTATCATAAAGTTCGAACTGATGATAGTAGTGTGATGGTATTTTCTACGAATTTTTATGTAACTTTTCTACAACACCGAATATTTGAATGTTTAATGAATTAAAGTGATTAATCCAAATATTAAGTCGCCAATAGTATACCTTACGAAATCATGACCTTTGAAAAATCAACTTGGAACGAAAATAACATTTGTTCATACATAATGTGTATCATAAAGACCTCAAAATGCAGAGAAGTGATATTTTTGTAAGGGCAGCAGTTCACTCGTTAGTGAGTATTTTGGTACAGATACTGAGTATTTTGTTGTCTTTATCGTCTTTCTCAATCCTGTTTGCAGCCGTGAGTGGAGGCATGATTTGTCAACACTTTCAGCACGTTTCGAGATTCCATCAACCATAATTACTGTAAGTCGCTTCGGAAATGGAACAGAATTTTATAAGTGGTGCCTACACACATCGACTTTGTCCCTGAAGCGACAATAAAGAGGTAAAAAATACGCTCTCATATCAATAACGAAATGTCACCTTGGCTCCATTTCATAAAAGACCTTGACCTCGCATTATTGCAAGGCATATTCATATTCAGCTTCATTGCATAAATCGTGCCGTCAACCAGAACAAAAGTATACTGGCATTGCATCTTCCATCTTTATGATCAGAATCTTTCCCTTTTCTGATGTATCATCGCGTATCATGGTAACAGATTATGGAATATCACGAAAAAGTAACAAGATGAAAGCGATACAAGAACATTTCTGAAAACTGCAGATTGTCATTGTCATTACAATCATGCCATGTATACTCAGGAAAGAACAGAAAAGCTGGAAAATACGGTGCTGGGTGCATGATGAGCTGTGCATATCCTATGTTTGAGATGGCAAATTGCAATGCGACATGCATTGTGCGCACTACATCCATGTTGTAAATAATACAGCATATATTGTGATCTTTACCTTAACACGATAAATCATCCGGATTCTTGGCGTTTTGACCAAGCAATGTTTTTTGGTATTTTTTAATGTTTTGTCACAATTTAATTACCAGTAAATACCTAGCAAGGTGATGACCATACACCGAACACAAGCTGAATAGGTATGAAGCTACAAGTGGCCTTCAATAGAACTTTGGTGCAAAGATGGTAAAAAATTAAACACCGAAGACCTGATGTGGTCACTATGCACACATTTGGAAGCTTAGCGTGCATGTTGACGAAAATGAAAATGCCGCCAGCCCTGCTGAGACATGCCCTGATGATGATATGGCTATCTAGTCAATAAATTAGCAACAGCACAAGTGATAAACAACTGTAACCTTTCGATACATAGTACACTGTGTTCAATATCTGTTCTTAGAAGAGCACGGCTATGAGGGAAAATTTCTTCCGATGCTTTTGTAAACATAAAGTGTATGAATGTAATGGTGGAGGCCATTTATCAGTGAAAATTGAATTGGATTCCAGACTTGGTTTTCAGTAGAAGTACAAACTGTGATACCATGCCACATACTGCTCCCTTTCAACATAACTGTAAATAACACAAAATATCCACGAAGTCATCAAAGTTTAGCATAGCAATGGCACATTGTGGTGGAGGTTATGACATCGATATCATCTGCTACTGTCATCATATCTTTGATTGCATGGGGGTTCACTGATTTTAGCAGAGGCACAAAAACAATTTGCTGAGAACAGTCTGCTTTCCTCCAGAAAAGTATGAAGGACATTTTCTGTTTTGAAGTGCACACTACCAGTCTGATGGACATTTTGTAACTACGATTTGATGATACGAGACCAAATTTTGTTCAGATCATGGCAGAATATTGAGAAAAGCCATGCTGATGAATTTGGCAAATGAAGGACTACAAATACAAGCAGACAAGGGTACAATTCAAATGATAGTCAGTAGACATTGACTCCGTCTGAGATACTTGTAGTATTCTTTATTGAAAACTTTCATACCAGGGTGTAAGAAAATTGCTGTCTCTACATCTAAATGCTCCTTCAAGAAGTTTGACATCACATGCAGCTATTGCAAGACCTACTTTGTCCATATATATACAACAACAAAAATTTCAAATTTGACTGCAACATATTAGATTTAAAGAGTATGTAAAGAATTTCAAATCGCCACATTGGACAAAACTCACTAGTCTACTGTAAAACACCAGCATTTGACCAAACAACAGGCACCTGGGCAGTATCCTCCTCAGGGTATAAATCAGAGCGCACCTGAGGGTGCCGTTCATGGAGAATGCATACAAACATATCCCCTAAGATCATGGTAAATTTTATGACTGCTTTGCTGAGGCCCAGTATTCTACACTCTCACTACTGTGTATGGTTCAAGCATGTATGCATGAATTCTCACAAATAACCACTGGAAGGTTTTGCACAAAAAGATCTTTTTAGAACCTTGACAAACAAAATGTTTGAGACAGGTATTAATAGATTGATATTAGATGGCGCGATTGGAAAATCTTGAGTATGTTGATACCCTAAAGTATTCTATTCACTATTTAATGATTTAATATCAGTCTGCATAAAGACATTTGTCCTCACTGAAAATCTTCCAACAGATATTAATCAAAAGATTGAAATTTGCACTAGGGTGTAAATACTAACAAATTAATTTTATCATCCAATCACATCCATGATATTTTCTTTGTGATCTGGCAAAGTCAGTGGGGGCTGAAGTTCTGAGCAAGCATTTGTGGAACCAAGATGCAGGACTTCCATATTATGTCATGTTTTTTTCCTTTTATTACACATAAATTTATTTTGCCACTAAATACAGTGGCAATAGGATCTGTATATCATCAGAAGACCCCTACTTACTACCCTTCCAAAAACTGGGACATGGACAACTTCAAACTTAGTTAAGCGTTTCATAGGTAACACTTTTGATGAACAGTAGCTGAAACTTCTCATGATTTTTTTCACTATTTTTGTATTTTCATATCAACTACAGTTTCTTGTTCTACTCCATTATGCTTGTTAAAATACACAGTATTCAGCTTGTCAACTCAGCCTTACATGTGTAGAACATAATGTTATTGTTGATAGGTGAATTCTGGTCCAGACCGGAATTCAAACATTGCATTTTACACATACAGATGCTGTGTTAACAAGCTAAATAGTTACATAATTTGGGGAGTAGAACAAGAACTTGCAACTGACATACAGCACAAAAACAGAGATAATCATCAAAAGATGCAGCTAGTGGTCCTTTAAGACTGTGATATCAATCTTGTATTTTCAGAATACTCCTCTTCTCAAGATCTTCCATCTCCTTGAGTACATACGCTACATTATACCGAAGTTCATGAAATTTGGATACAGGTATCTGCAAAAAAAAAAAAAATTTGAGTCGGTAAAATAGCGATACAGAAAATTTTGAAATTATCTATAGTTGTGCACAGTAAGATATTTGTCTTACAGGGATGGTGTGATACTAGCACTATATGCATTATCATTAATTATATCATACCAGTATACTGATGGCGCAAATACAGCCATCTGATTGGTCGAGACATGAAAATAAACATGCTATATTCGCGATATAACACTTTTGGCCAATGTGCAAGCTCTTGCAAAGAGCAAAAATCCTGTTTCGATGTTCCATGCCAGAATTTCAATATACTGTTATGATATAATAGCGATAAAGCACACCCAGCGACAGAATACCATGAGATTTTGACCAGTTCACAACGTATATGTGCTTTTATACAGCTTTATCATCAAAGTTGTCTCAGTAAAATTCTATTGTTGGAAATGGCAGGTTGTGGGAGTCATATAGTGCTGTTTGATGAGTTAAAATTCATCTCCAACTTTTTAAGTTTGAGTCTGGTATCAAAAGTGAGAGATGGTGGCATGTTACATGAACATTACAAACACATCTAGTGAGAAGGGCTCTCAATGAAACTATCGCAAGAAAGCCCTGGACTACCAAAGAAGTGCTAAAGGATGTTCTGTTGGAACTAATTGTGTGAATGTGTGACAAAATTCATGTGGTACTTTCAAGAACACGTTAAGGCAGTATGCACCTCAAAAGTGAAAGACTTAAACTTTCGCTCAAACTTTCCTCAATGAAGCTTTCCACCATTCTCTTACCAAACCAAGAAAAAGATCTGGAATCACCATGTACAGTTTGGTACTTATAGAAATACATTACCTAATATAACCATCATTTGAAATTCAAAATGGCCGTCATGCTTGTGTTAACACTAAAGAAAATTTTGATTTACGAAAAAATACAACAGTCAAAAATTCTTTTACTCCATAAGCTTTAAAATGAGCGTCCACAAGTAGTGGATCAGAAAAGAATTGTAAAAATTTGCGAGTTTGAATATCTGTCCCTGAAACGCATTCTACCTTAAACTTCTGTTGTACATCTTAACTCTTAACACCCATTACAATTTGACAATAGACAACAATAAAATGTTGCTGTGACAAAGTTTTGTGAAAAATATCATTACATCTGGCATAAATCTGGCTTTTTGAGCACCAAATGATAGCAACTTTACATTGACTGACAGAATAACTCATTATGACTAAATACGTCTTCAAATTTCAGCTGTCAGAATTTTGATATGTGTATTACAAACTAAATATTTTACAACAATGCTGTAACTTCTACAAGTGCTGAGTAACTTTTTTCCTGAAATGATAAGCAGCATCTTTTCTTGTTTGAGTATTTATCAACAGGTTTGTTTCTTTGATTTGTCATGCAAGGTCTTTGAGCATGATACATGATAAGTTACTGATTAAGCAACAGAAAGCAACAGTCCCTAAAATTTGTTACGACCACATGTACTAAAATCATTAAGTTAAACTTTGTCTGTTAATGTGTAGTTGTCGACGCAATCACAAAGCATCAGAGTAGTACATTATATACCAACAGTCATTTATGTTAACCCAGATCCAAGGTTTGAAGTTGACACATATGAATGAATTCACATAAGCTGCTGTCGTTACATTGTAACCCTTCCCGAGTCTGACTACTAACTACGACAACAATTATAAATTTAGTTCCTTGTATCATTCCCTGTCTTATATTTTATAAGTTTTATAGTTAATTTTTAAAATTGTTGTTAAAGTTTTATCAAGACACGAAACTTCTTTTATAGATAGACATGAAACAACTGTATCAAGATTTGCTACAACACGTGAAAGGAGAGCCAAGTCCTTGAAGTTCAAACAGCTTGTGGATGAATCATCAAACATTCTGAAAGTGATTAATCAGGCCATCTTAGGCACACTTGCATCTCTGAATCATCAAGTTCATGGCACATTCAAGTAGGTACCAGGACTTGCTACAGATATCATAAACATGCTGGTCATAATAATCATTCACATCCAGTGTTACATGTACATGCATACATGACAGACAATTTGTGTATTGACAGCCATACACAATAGAAAAAATCAGTCCAAATCTGCATGAGACAAAAAGACCTGACTGCCAGTTATAAAGAAATAATGTCAGGTGTGTTGAAAATTGAATTAAAAAAAAACCATTGCATATCTCTCACAGTTTATATGCACACAGAAATAATCTTCTTCTGTACTTGGTTTTATAAGTAAGAGAAAAGTAATAAACGCAGTACTATTGTAATTAACCTGTCATAGGGTTGTTATTGACTGTTAAGTGTTAATATTATAATAAACTGTACAACAAGCTTTAATTCAATTCAGTTTCCCTTCCTCTTTAGTATCTCTTATTCACTTCACACAGTCACATTAAAATAGCATATATTATATGGCATGATAGCATGCTTTGGACAGATTTAACTGACAATGTTGGTTTATTATGTTTGAAATACTTGGCTTTTCATGCCAAAAATACAAAACTTTTTCATATACATGATGTTCAAGACACAAAGTGAAATCACGTCAAGCTCACAGTACTGAGGAATTAAAGTAAAAAACACGCACAAGGACAGATTGTTTCATAACAAACAGAAGGTCATCACATTGACAAATATCCCAACAGTGTGAAAGGTCATCTTGTTTGATATTTTTACATAAATTTACATTTATTCTTTATAAAACATGTTTTTTTTCCAAATTACTGAGTGACCATCTGTGTTGACACATTTACCAGTGTATGGTTTCTCCTTGAAGACACCACTATATAACTTATATAGCTTAAAGTGATACCGCCAACATTAACATATTTTTGAAACACTGAATACTTGTTAAAGAGTTCTGGATAAGGCAGGTCTAGCTCGTCTAACTGTCATGTAATTTATGAATATTTAGATAATGTGATATCAAAACCTCCATTGTGGGTATGTTTCAAATAACATTATTGTTACTGAATAGAACATGAATCTTATGTAAGTAGTGATGAAATCTTTCTACATGCCTCCTATCCTGAAATGCATGAACATCTAGTAATTTCTTGCTTTCAATAAAATTTCAGAACACTCAATAATGAACTGCCACCGACTGAATGTTATATATTGTCATAATCCTTGAGCCTCGTTACTGCATAACACTCTAACTGCTACACGTGTTGCTATCAGCAAATATTAAATTCATTAACGAGCCAGTGCAGGATTTGAACAGCCTCTCACTGTTCTGATCATTTGAAGGTCAGGCCCTTCTAGTCCACAATCTGGGTCTGCAAAATCCTACATCAGGGCCATGATGAATAATTCTCAAAGTCTTTGGCAATCATATGGTTCCTCATCGAAAATCATGAAAACAACTAAAATAAAGTTGTGATAAAAGAGACAGAAGAGCTAGTAGTTACTGTAGGCATGATGAGTTTTTCAAATTTGAGAAAACAACAAACTGAAACATGAGCTGAAATTACTGACTTTATTTTTTGTTCAAGAAGGAACCGGAAATTGAAAATTTTGACCGATAGAATGCTGGTTTATTTGACCCCTTGAGTCTTACACTCTGCCTAAATGCTGTTCTGTAAACCATGCTTCTTTGTTTTCACACTGCAGTGACTTGTTTGCAGGTTGAATAACAAAGGCAATGTCCTCAGTTACACAACAGTCTAAATCCAGGGTTTCTGTAAAGTTCATGTCGATGAATTCCTTTGACAGTTAAAAATAAATTTCTCGGTTTACTCCAAAAATTGTTTCAAAATGCTCTCCAGTCCAAGTCATCAGCATAGCCTGTAGGTATATCAATTGTCCAATTTTATTGTTGAAGACTGCATTTTAGTCAAGACAATAATTCGTTGTCAACAATAACATTCTACATTGTAACAAGGTGATATGGTTACAAAGCCCAGAATGCTTACACATTTCGACAAATTTGAGTGAGACAATTAAAAACATAATATCAGATTTTATGGGATGAGAACAATTGAAACATTATAAAACTGGTAGCTATAGGGATAAATGTAAATTTCAGATTTCAAACACTTTTAACCTTTGTTCCATTTGGTGTGTATATCAACGGTGTTACATTCAGGGATACCAAAATTGATGTTGTAACATTCTGGCGATATTTACCGATGCTTCATTTACCATATGATAAAAAAAAACTTTATTATGCTTGTGTTCCTAACGCATCTCCTTCTTCTTCAATACACAAATTCTGTATCAGCTGGATGGGGCCTACTTGAGGAGCTAAGTTCTGGGTGGCATATGACAGAAGTTTATAAATTTGTTACAAACATGTTACATATGAAATAAAGTCAACATACTATCTAGTAAATGAAAAATTTGCATTATGGAAGAGTGAAAAAACTGACTTACAACATTACAAAATTCCTGTCACAATTATAGGCCCTCCAGAAAACTCTGACGACACATATTCAGAGGTTAAAAAGCACCTGTTTTCCTATGCATTTGAATTTCAGTGCACCTGGCTACTCACTGCTTTGAGTACATAAATCACTGAAGGAAGCAGTCAAGAGTCAGTTGATGAATGAGCTGGAAAAGTTTCTAGCTCCATGGCATTGATGCAAACTCCTTTCCCTGATGACCCTGTTCAAGGTCTTCAAGCTGAGTTACACAAGAGAAGGGTATTCGCATGCAAATCATGTGACATTGACCTGCAGATGACCTGAGAAAACAACAGCCATGTTTCACAACCACAGACCATGCACCCAGAGCATGACACTGTAAAACCACATGCAAAAGCCAAAAGTGATCTGAACAATTTTGACAAGGTTGTACTGAAACATAGACAGTGCTATGATCAAAATATGTTTTTGATAAAAGCAATTCATTTGTAAAAGGGTATGATACTATGTCATAGAAATGACCTCAAATGGCACTAAAACACAAAACACCCACCTACAATATCGAAAATATGCTGGCATGTGAGTACAAACTCATTTATACACATTTGGTTTTGCTTGAAGTATACACTAAAACATCCCTCATAATTTCATAGTTATACAGTAGCTATAAATTTAAAACAACTAAAGAAATGCAAAACATTTCATGTAAAAATTAGTATTGATATTTGGGAAGAAATGCATGCATTCCATAGGAAGAGCTGTGAATGGAAAATATGCTCACAAACAGTACAGATATAGGTAACAAACACAGCAAAATGGATAATAGTTCCATTTCCCTCATAATTCAGTCAGAAAATCTTGAACCACACTGGCTAAATGTGATGCTAATAAAGTTGCTCTTTTTTTGACCATTTTGTGACATCAAGAATAAATAGAATACTTGCACAAAGTAATTCAGTGTACAAAATGCTGTCAGTGTACAACTTCAAATAGTGTCAAAAATTACTCCTTTATTAAATGCAAACAGAAGATTTTGTTGTGATTTTGTGACAAAATGAAGCTAGTTTGCTTTCCTATGACAAATAAACATTTGCACAACATGCATGAGGGAAAGCTGTTATCCTTATCTGTAAGAAAGGCACCACCAATCAAAATTTCATTGCGAAATCTTGCATGGAGTCCAAACTTTATGTAACACATGTGTATTCAACCATTCTACGGTCTGGAAACTAGCCGTAAAATGTTTCACTCAGATTGCAATCTTGTATGGTTGTAAAACAGATTAGAGCTTGTGTAACGTTGAAGATATGCTATTTCAGTATATTTCAAGTTTTCAAGTTTGTCAAATGACACAAGTAGCTTTTCATATCAAACAATATTCATGAAAAGCCCACAAAATAAGCGACTTTGTCTGAAGGGTATGTGGACAAATTGGCACACAGTCCATGTGGCCGACAATGAGATGCAAATGATATGCGGTCAAGGTCTCCTCAACTAACTTTCAGCTGGTTCTTCACTTTCTACTATTTTTTTAGTATTTTTTACAAAGGCACAGAC
>LD344261.1:441019-452487 GCA_001465055.1 Ptychodera flava | reverse complement strand
CATGAATAAAATGAACAACCCTGCCACATGATACAACAAATGTCTTGGAAGTGCATACACTCTCAGCCTTTCTTTTGGTTCACAAAGAAAGGTGGACCTTGGTATCATTGGCTTGCATTAATGAATATTGGTAGATTAGAAAGTTGATAGTCATCAATTTACACGTTAAGATCCCAAAATAGTCCAATGTATATTGGAATGAGAGGACAACTGGTAGGGATTTTCAAGGGTGTTGCAATCTAACCAATTGCAAATTGTGTTACAATTGTAAATTTTCATGACCTATTAGTAAGTTATCTGACTTTTGTTCAATGTCTTTTGTCCGCCAAGAAATAACATTTCTGCACCTAATGTCTTTGTTGAACAGACCACAGCTGGCAATCAATCTGAATGAGGTTTCAATATTTATTTCCAATAAAAATAGGATTCAAACCAGCAAACTTCAACATGTTTCCAGCAACCTTCAACCAGCAAACCTCAACATGTTTCACAAGACAGTCTATTGGTCTCACATCTAACCGTCAACACCCAGTTCTGCTGATCCAAAACTACCTACCAGACTACCTAACACACTTGCACAAATAGCAGTGTTTCAAATCCTTTACACTGAAAGACACTAGCACACGGTTGATATTTCTTAAAAAACTCCACACTGACAAACCCTGTTAATTTCAATACATCGGTATCTTCCACTACAAATTCATTGGCTGTTTAATGCCCATGTTGATCATAAAAGTCAGCACCAACCACTCATAAAATAATACAATAAACTCTAAAATGCTGTTATTTGCAAAGTATCCACTCCATCGCATAATTGAAGTAAGACTTAAAGCCCCAATAGCTGCAAATGTGTAATAAACCGATCTCAAATTATCCTGAGTTTTCCAAGAGTTCTCTTTGAATAAGACCCATTAAAGACTGAAAAAATGTATAACACTGTCATAAGTGTCGAAAGTGTCATGTAAATTGAAACGTTTCAACGTCATTTCCTGCTATTTTCAAAAACTTATTATATGACAGAGAAAACAGATGACAACAACAAAATGTTGGCCATCATGTGTTGTGCATTCAAGGAAAAGGCATGATGCTTGTTTCTTTTACCGTATGATCAGGATGTGTATGTGCAGGAAATACTGCATTTTTGTACTTTTCCATGGGGCACCATTTTATGAGTACGGCACCCATTTATTATTTAACCTGTTAAAATGCATAGGCATGGTCCAAATCAGTGTGCAGTGATACTTCTATACATGTCCTTCAGTTAGCATATTTACATAAACCAACTTTGATTTGAAAATAAAATCATGAAAATAATGCATAAAATTCACAGCTATTGGGGCTTTAAGTAAACTGGCTTTCTTGGATAAATTGACTGTTTCAATGACAAGAGTCACTGTTTTAGAATGAAAGAAAAAATTTACTGGGCAAGTTTCAAGGCAGAGTAAAATTATTCTCCTTTGTCGAAGTATTTCATTAAATGAAAAAACAAATTGTTGTTGACCTTTATAGTTCATTAAACAGTGTATGTCCTGTACAAATCACATGCTTTCCTGTTTATGAGTGAACAAGAAATATTATCCCAGTTCCACAAAAATGTATGCTACATGACTGAGTACACTAAGTACGGCATATCAGTAAAAACATAATTCTGTTATCAATTGATCTTCCTACAAAAAGTAAGAATCTATTACGACTCAAAGCAACATGAAACAACACAACACAACAAGACTGAAGATCAGTGGACAAAGAAAGTATCTTGTGTTAATCACTAGTAACCTCAGGAGTCATTGTGGTTAGGGTCACAGGTAGCCTACACTGCTAGAGGCTCCCCAGAAAACCATATTATTTTGTATCCACAGGTTTGTGTCCATTAATCCTCACTCGTGCTGACTACACACAGATCCATCTTTGTTTGAAATTTAATCTTTTTGAATAAATATGTGGATACATATTTCCTGCACACACAAGGACTCTGCATAAAAGCACCTGTCAAAATGTGGCATCACATTTACATAAAGATTTGTAATTATGGCATGCCATTATATGCAATTCTGATAACATAACATTTTGCTAAAATTACACATCGTTATGTGACAGCAACCTGAACACGGAATTATATTATATTTTATATATTCACTTTAGTAGCAGAATTGCATAGATAATGCTGGCAGGGTAACTTGTTCAACACAATACTGCCTTGTTGTGGTGACTATCCAAAGGTGCATGGTGATTGGCTAATGGCAATATTGTTATTGAACATATATATCATTGTTCTGCCCTGCCGTAAGTGAAAACTGGTGTAATATATATAGTTGCATAGTCGCATAGTTGAATCGAATTATTGCATTATGACAACTATCTTCAAAGTTTCATTAGCAGCAAGATGAGAGTCACATTGGCTATCAAAGCAACGTTTGTACATTTTGCTCATAAGGACAAATCGGAACCAAATCATTCCCTAGAAATACTCAAACCAAATATCAAAGAATTTAGAGCAGTGGTTTGTAAAAAGAAACCCTGTATGCCATACAGTTGACTGATACCACAGGACAGTCACCATTCTACCATTAACTTTGTTTATTGTTGTGAATGACTAGAAGCCCGTTTCAGATCACCACTTCGCGTCCATACTAACTGCCCGCCAATGTACGTACTGTGAACTTGAAGATCATCATCAAGCAAAACAAAATCAGCATCTGTATCATAGTCCAGTGTCCCCTTCTGATTAGATATTTCAAGCATCAATGCCGGGTGTAGTGTGGCAGCTTCCAGTGCCTCTACAGTGGTGCATCCTGATGCTTTCTTGAAATGACGAATACACATGTCCAGTGTAGCAATACTGGGAAATAAACAGAACAGATTAATTTGGTCAGACATATTTATAATGTACAATACCACTGATGCAGTTAATGGCAACGAGACTCTTTACAATCTGTCTTGTTTAGGAGGAAAACTTGAAAGTTTGCAAAATTGAACATTTATCAGCATTCATGTCTATTCAGCATTATAAATCGAACCATCTGTTCCTCCAATGCAATGTACACATTAAAATTTCAATGCATTTTTATTTACACAAGCTTTATTTCATTACGTACAAAATACAGTCAGCAGAAAGGTAGAAGCCAATTGATTATATTATGTAAAGATGAACAGAGAAGACCAAAACTTCAATTGCTCAAAATGTCCTGTGTATCAGGTATTTACAATTTGTGCCAGCAGATAAGCAACTGAATAAAGTGTGCCAAGGTATACCCTCACCTTCCGCAAAGGGTATCAGTGCCAGCCACGACAGCTTTGTTGCCATGGATTTCAATGTGCTGCGTTCCAAGTTGGTGGCGCCCTTCCTTTAAGCCCATGGCCTCTATGGCATCCGTAACTAAGACAAGACCTTGATGAAATGGAATGTGATGAAGAAAGATATTGAGAGTGACAACTTACCCATTTTGAAGCCTTACTTTTCATAAGAGATCATATGAAATGGTCAGAAAATTGAAACCAGTCCCTCTATAGAGGGACTGTGTAGAAACCTACTCTAACGCACCAATGGCATATACCTTCAAAACCCCTTAGTCCAAACACACAAGTAAAATGATGGTATAATTTCTCACATTTTACCATTAGTGAAAGAAATTACTGCATGCCTTCAAGCGTCGAGTAAATTCATGGCAGGGCAGGTAAACTTTTATAGTGGCCTGCCCTGGTTTCATTTTATAGCCAGCTGGGACAGAACTAACTGCCTGGATGTTTGGCCCATGCTGCCATGCTGCTATGGTACAAGAAATGCATGCTTAAGAGCCAGCACATGCTTACAAGCAAATACATGCTCTCACAAACTACAGAATCTATGTTTTGATTTGACATGCATACCATGCATCATCAACATCGTTCAAGTTTCGGGTTGAGCTTGAGAAGACATAACAAAAGAGAAAAGAGTGATTTTGTCAATAAATGTTCTCTTCATTGTCAGTAACAGAAATAGAACAATTAAGGTTAAATATCTGAGGTAAGGTTTGTGTCTTTCACCATGTTACCTTTTGTTCATGTTGAACTTTGCCACAGGAAAGAAGAGAGTTGTAACAATAGTTCATGATGAACTGAACATGGTCGTATGCCTCTTTTACTTATCGGCATGTGAATTTTTGAGGTGACGCCTTCTGGTATTCAGAAATTTCAGTTGTAAGTTATAATAGGTGTAAACACTGCCATGTGCATGTAGAGAACACATTATGAACATGTAGAGATGTACCTGAATTTTGGTTTCCAAGAAACATTGCAGTGGGGAATGTATCACTTCTTTACTAAAGTTAGAATGCACCTTGGGGACAGATATTCAGACTATCAAACTTTTACAATTCTTTTCTGATTTACCACATGTATGGGCTCATTTTAGAGGTCTTGGAGTAAGAAAAGTTTACAGCTAGTTTTTTTGAAAATCAAAAATATTATTCTATCCCATAGAGTTAACACAGGGACGGCAGCCACACTGAATTTGAAGTATTGGTAAATATTAGGTAATTTGTTTTTCGAGTACTACTATTTGCATGGTGAACCCTGAGTTTTGGAGAATGGTTGAAAGTTTTGATAGGGAAAGTTTGAGCAAATAAGTCTTTCAGTTAAAGGGGAAGTTCGCCATGGCTGATTTTTACATAAGTGCTAGCTTTTGGGTCGCGTATTCCGGAAAAGCCATTTTTGCCATTTATAACTTGCACGACTTTGAGCAAAAATGGAAAAAAATAGTGGCAGAAGTTGAAGTTTATGGCTTCATCAACTCAATGTATTTTGAATCATGGGAAAAGTGCCAAGCCTGATGCTTTCTTCACATGATATGGCAGCGACCATCTTCAGATGGGTATGGCATTGTCATTTACGTTCACACAAGGCTGTGTGTATTTGTATAACTATCGTTTATGCTATGTAAATACACACAGCGTGAGTGAGTGAACAATGCCATACCCATCAGAAGATGGTCCCTGCAATATCGAGTGATAAAAGCACCAAGCTTGGTGCTTTTTCGAATGATTCAAAATATATTGAGTTGATGAAGCCCTAAACTGCAACTTCAGTAATTTTATCTGTTTTGTTAAAAAATCGTGCAAGTTACAAATGGCGAAAATGGATTTTCTGAAATAAGCAACCTCAAAGCACATATGTAAAAATTAGCCTTGGTGAACTTCCCCTTTAATAGGTGCATACATAGTACCTTAATCTCCTGTTTCTAGAACTGAAAAGAGGTCGTTAAAAAGAAAAAGGAGAAAAACTATATTGTAAACCTTATTGAATAAATTTCTTATAAATTGAATTTTCATGTGCATTACTTCACTTAGCAATAGTGACCATAAAATCTTAGGAGTGATGGTCCTTTGTGATAATCATCTGATAAATGTGGGGAATTCAAAAAACAACATGCAAGCTCTGTTAATTGCAAAATGAAGTTGGCTCTGGGAATGCAAAAAAAAATTCACATTCATATTCTGATTATCATTCATCACTCATAGCCCCTGAAGATCTGATGGTCAATGAGAGTATAATATACCAACATGCACTCTCCCAGATTGGTAGCATGCATTTCTGTTAGATCAGTACTTTATTCAGAGAAATTACACTAAAATGTTACTGCTAAATTAAGGCATGGATTGACAACAAAGTGATGGTGCATAATCATAATGTGCTGCTGAATAATGAAAACATACGGCCAATGTCCCTGAAGGTAATATAGACATGGATGGTATAGAGGACGTAAATTGCATAAAACCAGATACAGTGAGTATAGAGCGAAGGTCCTTTGGCAATACAGTGTATTCTTATTGCAGAAAAATTGTTTGAGTATGGCTCATACTTAAACTTACAGACCCCCTATATACACAGATATAGAAGCATAGAAAATCTTGAAATGTTGAAGACCTACTAGACAACCGGTTTCTACTAAACGGCTGATGGAGCTCCGCTGTGTTATGTAGAGAACAACTATTTGTAACATGTGTTGACTAAGAAGGTGGAAATCTTTGATGGTTCATTTCAGGCTGGCTTGACCAAAACTGGCAAAAATAGCTAGAAAAATACAAAATTGAAGATTTCACCATAATTTCAATATATCACATTGATGTAATCCCTAAGACCCTCTAAGCGAAATATCAAAGCTATCACATGAGTAGTTTTTGACCAAAAATGGCAAAAATTGTCCCTAAATAAAAAAATTGACTCCATCACAGTTTCAATATATCGCACTAAGATAACCCCTAGAAACCTGCACACCAAATACCGATACGGTAACAAAGCTATTAGATGAGTAGTTTTTGAGAAACAAATTTTTTGACCAAAAATGGCAAAAATTGTCCCCAAAATACAAAATTGTACATTTCATCATTTATTTGAATATATCATATTTTGATCATCCCTGTGAACCTGTATACCAAATATCAAAGCTATAAGATAAGCGATTTTGATGACAAAAATTGCCTTTAACATAAATTGGTATATTTCTGCACAATTTGAACAAATCTGAAATAGGTCATCCCTAGGGACCTATGTCCCAAATATAAAAGCTGTATGACAAGCAGTATTGAAGAAGAAGATTTTTAAAGATTTTTAGACAAAAAATGTTGATAATTGCCTTAAAAATACAAATTTGCACATTTCATCAGAGTTTGAACAAATCTATCGTAAGTAAGGTTATCCCTAGGGACCTGTATACCAAAGATGAAAGCTGCCTGACCAGCGGTTATGAAGAAGATTTTTTAACAAAAATGCCTTTTTTGTGCTAATTTGCATATTTTCATCAATATCAAAAAACGAAAAAGAGATCGTTGGTCATAATCATGTGTTGCATCTACAGAACAAATATCAAGTCTGTAAGTAATGCGGTTCTCAAAATATTTGAGTGGACGGACATCCTCACAAACGGACATACATACATACAGACTGATGACGGACGTCGGACAGATACCCATCCCATAGCTTCTACAGTCTATAGTAGCTAAAAATAAATATCTAACATTTTGGGAGAATCCATAACCTGAATGATTTGTTTATATGGTTTTATAATAAACAACCAAGTACTGTTTCGTTTAATAAGCAGCAAACAAAGCTTTCTGTATATGCCACAACAAACATACAAATTAGGCACATATGGAGACATATACCAGGGCATGATGATAGCATGGACATGTGGTGTAGATGTTTGATGAAGCACCCAGGACAGCAAAATAAGCTTAACCTTTTTCAAACGCGCTTCTAAAATATGAATATTAATCACCACCCTATGGATTCAGCTTAATTTACTTTGCATGAAAATATTGATCTTGAACCAGAATAAAGTATACCTTTAGGATGTGCCCTGTGTGCAATTCTCAACGCAGCCGGATTTGTATGAATCCCATCGGATATCATTCCATAGTACACTGTGGTTTTTTCAGGTATTTGATCACTGGTTAGCAGACCGACAATTCCTGGATCTCTGTGGTGAAACTGAGTTGAGGAAAAGACAAATAAGCTACATAGTTCTTCATTAAAATATTACAGCAACCATTTTTCGTAAAGGTATGGTCATTATTCCTGAAAGCACAATCTACTCTGAGCACTTTCTTCTGATAGTTCTAGTAGAAGCATTATAAGAAGAGTGACCTAGCGGCCAATGGTATAGCTCCACTTTTTTTTCTGAGAAATATGAAGATTTGCATATGCAAATTTCGATACCACTTGAGCAAAACTTACAAACCAAATTTTAGGAAGATTTTAGAAAAAATTGACCCAGAAAAGCAAAAAATCCTCAAAAATACAATATTGCATATTTCATCATAATTTGAACAAATCTCAATAGGTCATTCCTAGAAATATGTTTATCATATATCAAAGTTGTCTGACCACCAGTTTGGAAGATTTTTCACAAAAAAAGACCTTAAAAATACAAGGTTACATATTTCATCAGAGTTTGGACATATCTGATTAAGTCATCCCTTGGGACATGCTCTCAAAATATAAAAGCAATTGGACTCGCAATTTTCAAGAAGCTTTGAATGCTAAAAATTGATTGACGCCAGATAACAAATGACAGACAATGATGGTCAATCACCTATAAGCTCTTGTCACTGACAGCAAAGCTAAAAACCAACAAATATCTTTTGACAGCAAGTAATATTGACTTGTGTCAAATCATCATTTTGTCTGTAGAACTTCCAAGATATCTCAGCTACACAATGTTTACGATTACAAACCACTAAATTTATTGACTTGCAATCCCCATCCCCACCCCTGGGTACGAGACTAAATTTAAGGCTTTCAATGAATGAATGAATGAAATGAATGGCCAGTGAAATGGTACACAAAATACAGTCAAAACTGTGTATCGTGGTATGTCAAGAGACCAAGTAAAAGTGACCATTATAAAGAGGTGACTACTCTGTAACGGTGACCACCAAGACAGATTTGACATCTATTTAACTTATCACTAACAAGCAACATGATGGTATACCCATACCCATATCTTGACCATCCTGGTAATGTTTACTGTGAAACATCAGCTAATATTTTTCATGGTAAACATCAAGATATGAATGTTGAACTTCAAAGTTTTGCAGTGTTCCCAAACTACATTTGCAACATGAAAGTAAACAAAGCACCCAAACAAAATGGCTGCCCCTCTCCGTTTACAATGCAATGATACCGATATAAAAATTTGAAGGACTTTCAGGAACAAGGGTATTTTGAGTAGTTGAATACAGTAATAGTATGTTGAATTTCATAGTGTTATCCTATGGTGGTTCCTTTGAAGTCCTTGTGAGTTTTTGAACAAGAAAAACATTTCAGAGGGTCGCATGGCAGAGTCTACCTCTGTGAGTAATGATAGTGACATCTCTAAGTGTAACATGAAACAAAATGGCTGTTTCTCTCCACTTACTACAGCATCTAGGCGAAATTGGGATACTCTTGACGCACAAAGTTTGGATTGATAACTATTGTAATAACAATTTGTGCAGTAAATACTATTTGTGAGTCCAATTATCTTTACTCATGATGTTCATTATGACACAGAGGAATTGATGCATGTGGTGTTGACTTCTATGGAAACGTCGAGCCTGAAATGTTTATGAATGAAGCCTGTTCACACAAATACCGGTATTTCCATATTCAGATTAAAAGTAAAGTCCCAGAATATTCAATTTTTCCTCTCATTTTTAACATTCTGGGAAAGGATATGATAAATTGTATATTACCTAATATCACCTGATCATATCACAGGAATAGGTAATAACCTTTCATAGTCAATCTCAATGGTACTTTACCTTTGTGGTCTACATGCTCATTCATTATTAGTGTACTTCATTTGCTTTTCAAGGAGAGAAGTAAAGAAAACACAACATATCACTGTTTGGTGATGCCATCCATGGTAGGAGCATAAACTCGACAAGGACATGTGTCAAGCAGCTGTACAATACACACCTGTCATAATTACTATGAATAATGCAAATTGTATGGAACTCTTAACTGATCATGGAAAACAAAATTTCTCTTCAAAGATACTTGGTGGCAGGGTAACCTAATTGTCCACTGAATAGGTCAAAAAATAAAACTGAATTCAAAACAATATTGCCATAAAAAGTTCAAGAAGTAAAAATCAAAACAGACTTGAACCTCATTGATCAGAGGGTACAGTCTCAGTATGGGTTATTTGACCATCACAAATTGACGATGATCTTATTTAATTTATTTCTGTGTCATGTTAGCAGGAGTGCCATTAGTGTTGCATCATATTTCATGTTCCTAAGGGTGGGGATTTAGGTGTAAGGAGGCATCATGAGCCAGTGGCAAGAGCAGTGGATGCATGATCACAGGATGGTGAGTTCAAGCCCTGGCATGGCCATGGTGTTGTGTCCTTGAGCAAGGCACTTTATTCCTCATTGCTTCTCCCCACCCAGGAGTGATGGGTTCCTGGTAGGACAGTGGTTGTAATATGTGCGTTTAGCTCTGCTGTACTCGTTGACTGCAAATGTGAGCTGTCACTGCTCCCCAGGGAGTTGAGTGGTATCATATTAGGTCCAGTGACCAGGGGTAATAATATTTGTAAAGCACCTTGATCACATGTACTTGTGGATATGTGCACTATATAAGAACCCAATATTATATTATTAGCTGAGCAGTTTTGATTGTGATGTCTTCGCTAGGTGACTTGGTGCCTCTCATTGAGAGCTTGAATCCGATTGAGAATTCAATAAATTTTCTAGCCTGGGCGAATACCATAGTTTTGCTTGTTGACAGAATTGTCCCTGAGGCTGTCTGAAGCCCAGTGAAGCTATGCATTTATTGCTTTGATTTAGTGTTTCCTTGACGTAAAATAACAAAAATTGTGCGTGCAAGAACTCCAAAGTGTATGAAGGGTCATGGTCAGAAAATTGTAGCAACTTAGCTCAGTTACTGAACAACTCTTTCTTAAGTGTGGGGATTTAGCTGTGTGGTTTTGACAGTGATGTCTTCGCTAGGTTTCTAATTCCATTGAGAATGTACTGAATTCACTTACGGGTAGCATAGCATTGAAGAGATGTGTGATAAATGTAGCACCATTTTGAACAGCTTCTTCTGCTTGGGTTAGATTTGCCATAGAATGTCCTAAAATCAAGAAGAATAAATTCAAAACATTTGATGGAAAATGAAACATATGTCATATTCCTCTTAATGATAATCTATACAATAATTACAACAAAACATGTAATTTTACTCCCAAATACGGCGAAAAATTGGAAATATTTAATCCTACCAAAGTTTCCATCTTTCTCAACATCAAAAGACCCATCAAAACAGCAACTTAGTATCTTTAAGTTAAAGCAATCTCCCTGAACTACTTCATACTAAATTGTGTCCTTATCACCATAAAATTTGTTCTTCATACAAGAGCATCAATGGTCTTTCACTCTTGCTGTATGCAATATTGCCATAAGATATATGCATATGCACAGCCATTTTACAACAATTCATAACTGGGTAAGAACTGAAAATGCTCCCATGGTGTATCTGATGTAAACTTTAAGATGCTACATCATTTTTAGCTCACGTGTGTAAACACGTGGGCTAATGTCATAGCGATGTCTGTCTGTCTGTCCGTGTGTGTGTGTGTGTGTGTGTGTGTGTGTGTGTGTGTGTTAGACTATGTTAGTGTGTGTGTGTGTGTGTCTGTCTGTCTGTTTACACGATAACTCAAAAACGCCTGAACGGATTCAAGTCAGATTTGGTACACAGGTACCGTATGCTACTTGCAAGAACTGATTAGATTTTGGTAAGTGTGGCTTGCATATTAATGAAGTTATGCAATATCGTTTTTTTCCGTACAATGGTTTCCCTATGGAGACGGTAATGACAGTGTAGATATATATTAAGAAATACTGCACCAAATTTCATGAAACTTTTCACAGATGACAATCTAAGAACATTATGATGATACTGTGAGTGTCATGTCAATTATCTTCTCATTTGCATATTTA
>LD344261.1:368809-382056 GCA_001465055.1 Ptychodera flava | reverse complement strand
ACAATACACTATGGCATACATATACACGTCGATTGGTTTTGGTGTGGCATTTGAATTAGTGCTAATTTGCATAATTAGTTATTTTTGAAAAAAAGAGCTCTGTTTATTAAGAGACTGCTTCAAATTTGATGAAACTTTGTACAGATGTTGGTTATACAGAGCTCTAATGGCGCACAAAGACATTTGTCAGTATTGAGTCAGTTGCTAATTTGCATATTTCATGAATTTTTGGTTATTGAACCAATCTTTTTGAGATTGGGGATTTAGCCGGGCAGTTCTGTTTGCGGCCTCTGCTGCTCGGTGATTGGGTACCGTGCGTTGTAGGTTCGAGCCCGATTGGAAACCATCGTATTTCATAATCTGGATCTGTCAAGAAATACCAACTCAAATTTGATGAAACTTGGTAGAGATGTTCATATACCAGAGCTGTAACTGTGTGCAAAAACATTAAGCAGGATCATGTAAATTAATTGATAATTTGCATATTTGATGATTCTTTGTAATTAGGTTGATGTCAACAAATACCAGGTCAAACTTGACAAAACATATAAAGATGTTGATATATCAGAGCTGTAACAATGTGAAAGGACGTTTAGAAGTATCTTGTCAATTAATTGCTAATTTGCATATTTGATGAATTTTTATAATAGGGTGATATGTCTAGAAATACTGCAGGAAATTTGATGAAAGTTTGTACAGATGTTTAGCACATATAGCATTGTAATTGTGAACAAATACAGCTAGTTTTCAATCGGGTCCGAACCCACAACATACGGCATCAGTCGCCTAGCGGAGAGGCCACAGAGAGAACCGCTCGGCTAAATCTCCACTCCCAAAAAAGAGTGGTTCAATAGCCGGCTAAGTTGTTACATTTTTCTGACTGAGACCGCTCCACACGTTGTAGAGTTTGTGAAGCACTCACGAACATTCTGCAGGATGTTGTCAATTAACTGTTTATTTGCATATTTAATGAACTTAGTATGCTATGTACAGAAATACTGCAGCAAATTTGATGAAACATGGCACAGATGTTAATCTCTTAGTAGTTTAGTACTGTGCAAAAACATTAAGTAGTAACATGTCAATTAATTGCTAATTTGCATATTTAATAAACTTTCAAAATAAGTGTGATATGTTGAGAAATACTGCAGCAAATTTTGTGAAACTTGGTTCAGATGTCGATTTCAAAGTGCTATAGTAACATGCAAAGACATTTAACTGTCTATTAATTGCTGATTTGCATATTTAAAGAATTTTCATAATCAGGCTTATATGTTAAAAATGCTTCATCGAATTTGTTGAAACTTGGTATAGATGTTGAGCTAATGTTGCTTTAACTGTGTATAAAGACATTTATCAGATCATAGAAATTAATTTCTAATTTGGATATAATAATTTGCACATTTAAGGAACTTTTCAATTAATGTGATATGTCCAGAAATACTGCATCAAATTTGATGAAACTTGATACACATGAAAAAAGAAATGCACGTACCAAAGCTGAGTTTGTGACTGATGCCCATATTAGATTTGACAGTCAAGAAAGGCATTTAGCAGTATCAATAGCTAATAATACAAGGTCTCTTCTGTACTGAACATGGGGGCATTTTGGTTCACATTAGTTGAATTTTGACATTTCAAGAGCCAGTGTATGACATACCTAATTCTCGTAAAAGAACATAACCCTGTACCAAACTATTACTAATGTGTACTTGTTCACAGTACTAGTACAATCCAATATGGGCATCAGTCACAAACTCAGCTTTGGTACGTGCATTTCTTTTTTCATGTGTATCATATTGACTTCAATGTAGTCACTTCCAGCCACAAATTCCCAATTACAAGAGGGGATTATGTCATTGTCAATGACTAGTTTAAAAATAGTCAAAGTCTCAAACAGGACTCTCCATGATAACTGAAACTTTTCCATCTTTTGGTCGTTTCACAAAGGTATATATACATTCCACTCGGTGGAGCAAAACATGGTTTGATACATCGACTGGCCGCGTCTCTAGCATGCTTCGCCTATGTTGCATATTGGCACGGTGGGGAGGATTATCTTTATGCATGGTGTTTATTGAATTGGGCCGGTGTCAGCTTTGAGACCTTGGTGGACATGTTCTCCGGAACATCCTTCGCACAAACCATAAAGGTAAACACACCAGCTATTATTATTATTATTTCATTTTCCATTTCTTTTTTGTGAGAAGTCGGTGTGCAAAATAAAGTCTGTTCTATATGGGTGTATACCTGGGAGAAAGAGCCACTGGCTTTTTGCATGTCATGTTAAAAGCTGTTATTGTTTGTGTATGTGCTGGGATCTGATAGATGCCCACTCTCAGGAGTGAAGACACGCCATTCTTTATCCAAGCTAAGCTGTGTTAAAATTTTACCCGTTAGGTACTTCAAAGGGATAACCATTTCATAATCAAAGGATTGACGAACTTCTTAAATTGAGTAATAAGCGTCACATCAAATAAATAATAATTGTCTTCAACCTCTCTGTCCCCTTCTCGCAGCAAAATCTTCCAGAGTTCGTAGTCCATCGACTTAACATACTGTTGATGACTCCATCTTTTGTTATGCTAATTATCTCAAACCTAGTGTTCCTTGGGGGTATAAGAGTTGGTCTTGTCTACTTCAGAACAGTGTTCATTAGTGGTGAGTATGACTGAAACTTTCATCCCTATTTTCACAATGTGGAGGTCCGTCGGCCAAAGAAATCAACTGGTTTATACCAAATGAAAGATCCCCAGTTCTGCAGTTTATCGCATTTATTTCAGAAATTTAACATTTGGTGTACGATTTCTTTCATCGCTGAACTGATGGCTAGAAATCGTGAAATCATGTCAGAAAAAAGTAGATCATGCTATAATTAAGTTCAGAATTCAAAAGTCTTTTTTGGATATCATGATAAGTACATTTTGCCTGAGCTGAGAACAGACTGCAATTGATTCCAATGTCATGTATATCATACCAAATAGACAGGGCTTTGCCATGAATCAATGGTTACCCAAGGCAACATTTCTTACTTTGGAAAATGTTATCTTTGAATAATTTTTAGATGTTCACAAACCAGGAGACCTGCTGTCCATTGATATCAAAACACAGCTATGAGCTCTTCCTGGCGTCTCCATGGAAATAAAATTTGATCTTCTCATTCACTAACGTTTATACAGACATGCAAATTCTATTAAAGATTGCAGTGATATCAAAAATAAATTTTTTCCAGACAGTGATTGTGTCATGCTCAATATTATCTAGGGATGAAACAAAAAATAAATGAAGAGTTTATAAGCACTACTGTGATAATCCATGTGATCTTTCATCTGCCATTTGCTCATGTTGAAAGTAACTGCAATAAAATATAAATTTCAGTCGGTTGAGCGAGCACAGAAGATTAGTTCCCACTCTGATTTGATCTTAATCTTTAAAAAGCACAAAACCACCATAAAGTAGCTTTAACTGAATTCTTCAGTATTATAGTCATTTGCTGCCAAAAATAGCCAATCTAAAGGGACAGAAAAATAAATAATGACCCTTGAGTCATTTAGTAGAGTAAAGCAGAATTTGACCTGTATGTTATCTGTTGCAATGTCAATTATCTAAGGTACTGTAAATAAGTTGAGTATTGATTAAAATTCAATTTTTAAATATTTGAGCAAAAAAGTAGATAAAGTTCATTCTTACTGACATACCAGTCATTGGAAGACCATAACACTGTTGTTGTGACAGACAATATGCAAAACCATCACTTGTTTTCCAGAAACTTGTCTATCTCCAAATTTGAAGTGTAATGTTATTCTACACAATTATAAAATAATAGTCTAAACCATGGAGTCTACTCTCTCATTCTCTATCCAACATGCCTGATTTTGTGTGTGATACCTATTATTCATGTGTTTCAGGTTGGCCAAGCACCACATCCTACATCATCATGGCCCTTTACTGCAATACTCTGGTAGTATCTCATCTGCAACGAAAATGGTTTTCAGCCAAGAAGTTGTAAAACATGTAATAAAGACGAAGTTGTTGCATTGGATGTTGGGAAAGAAAAACTGTACCTTGAAACTTCAACTCTGAAATTGAACTTTGAACTTATTTGTTTGTCACATGTTCCAGAGAATGTGTTAATTCCATTCACATTTTTATGGCTCCACTGTTGAGGATTAGATACTGGAACTTGGAAGAAAGAGGAATCTCAGATCCTCAACCTATATCAGGGTTTGTGTTAATGGCAAGACTTGCAGCACTACGACCTACTGTTTGGCATGTGTTTTGTCCTGCCGTATGACTCATGTATAATTGTCAAATAACTTCTTTGTCTTCCTCTCGTATGTGTCAGTTTGTATTGTGTATCACTAAATAATGATGGGCATACTTGCTAATTTATACCTTTATCATGTCATGCCTTCCTGTGTCTCTGTCTGCGTCAATCTGTTACTGAAATTGTATTTGCTGTACTCATGTCACTTTCTTGACCTGACCAAGATGTGCAGACTCTTCCATTATGGTTGTTATTCAGACATTCCAAGCTCTTGCTAAATTTCCATATGCTAATTTGCTTATGTACCATGTATATATCTTTTCAAAACAAAGTGACATATTATTTTTCACAGTAATTTAACCCTTTCATATATATTACATTGGAAATTTACTCCTATCTTCTTTGCAGCCAGCATAAACAGGCAATGAAACTCTTGTCATGCAATTTTAGCTAAAATAATTGTTGTGCCATGTGTTTTAGCCAGAGAGGTGAATCACTTTTTAGAAAGCTCAACAGTCCAGTTTAAAAAAGATGCAGTAAAGTGTTTAATTATGGCTCATTACATTCGAACAGCAACTCACTACTTAAAGCTATTGATAGGAGCAGTCATAAATGTACCTTTTTTCAAATTTTTAGACACAATTTATGGAGATCAATAGCATGAATCATACAGATTGTGAAACTGCTGTTCATTTGCTACCCGGATGAAATCACTGAATACTCTTATTTTTTGAAAACTAAGGTAGCTTGACTCTCAACTTGAAAGTTTAGGAAAAACGTAGCCTATTATATATTTTTATTGCATATATTAACTCTTGTCCGCAATTTTATTTTTGTCCATTCAGGATGTTAAAGACAGCTTATATGACCCAATCGGAAGTAGCCATTAAATGTCATCACAGAAACAAAGGTGTAAGGTTTTTAGCTCCGCAGTCAGCAACATAGAGCTCTAAAAGGTGGATGTGTAGCGTCGTCAGTTGTCCGGCCTCCGTCAACTTTTTACATTCAAAGCTTCTTCCTCAAATCAGCCAGTCCGATTCCTTTAATATATATTGGCTACAGGTCCCCAGGAATGAACTTAATCTGATTTGTTTAAAAATCGTCATGAAACATGCAAATTTGTATTTTTGAGGTTAATTTTGCTATTTTTGGGCAAAAACTCTTCTCCTTAACAGCTGGTCCTAGAGCTATAGTATTTGGTATACAGGTCTCCAGGGATGACCTTATTCACATTTGTTCAAATTGTGATGAAATATGCTAATTTGTTTTTTTAATTCAATTTTTGTCAGTTTTGGTCAAAATATCTTTAAAAATCTTGAAAACTGCTGGTCAGACAGATTTTATATGGAGGGACCTTGTCATAACCTATTCAAGATTTGTTCAAATTGTGCAGAAATATGCAAATTTGTATTTTTAAGGCAATTTTTGTCATTTTTGGTCACCCTGTTTGCCTAATAGCTTTGATATTTGGTATACAGCTTCATAGGGATAATCCAAAATACGATATATTCACATTATGATGAAATCTGCAATTTTGTATTTTTGGAGCAATTTTGACCATTTTTGGTCAGGCCATCCTAAAGTGAGCTATCAAAGATTTCCACCTTCTTCATTTACACATGTGTCACAATTAGTTACTCAACATAATGCAGCGGAGCTCTATTGTCTGTTAGGTCGCTTGTTGAAATTCTAACATCATGAGATACCTTCTGAGAATCAACTTCGAAGTCAAAATATGACGATCATGCATAATTGTAGAAATAAAATAAAAACATCACTGATAATAAGCTTTAAGTGTACAGTTTCTGTGAGGTAATTAATATTCATTAGCTCATTAGCATTTCTTTCCTATAGAAATTTTGTCATCGCTGTCATGTATCATTTTTGTGAATACGGTGAAAGTTGTTTTCAACTGCACTCAGCGTGTTCCGGGGTTATATGATATAAGGAATGTCTCAAAGCTCAGTTACTGGTAATTGTTCAGGTATTTTCTTGTGTTTTATTCTCTTCAATATTTTCTTGTTCTGTTCCCAAAATGTTGAAATGCCTACTGTTCGAATTGTCTAGAATCTGAATGTGTCTGAATAGTCTAGATAAGAATTAATTTGTCAACAATAGCATTGCATATCATACACAATCCATGTTCACAGGAAGTAGAATAAAATTTACCTTTTTCCTTGAACAAAAATGATAAAAGTAGTATCAAATGTTACCGTTCCTGTAAAAAATACAACATTGACAAAACCAAATGCCCAAAGACAACAAATTTTTCTTGTTAGCATTTCCAGAGAAGAAGGGGAAAAAATGATAAATGACACATGCAAATCCCAGACTTGTTTCCATATGTGCTTAGAAATGTTGAAAATATTCAACAATATATTGCCTGAGCTTGAAATTTGTACAATTGCAATGTACTATTTGCTATACTTTTAGTTTTTATTGCCAATAATACATGAATTGAGGGCCATGTACATCTAAAACTATGCAAACTTTTGCATTTTTAAACAAAAATTTCAGATTTTGTGCATTGTACTTCTACATTTGATGCACCTTTTTTGCCTTTACTTTTGTTTAAATTACGATGAGTTTAGTGATGTTTATAGAAGACATGCATAGATCTTGAATCTCATGGTTCCTCACTAGTGCGATTTAATTTACAGTTTGCTAAATAAAATGAACCTGCCGGTGCAGCTGTTGTATCCATGACATAACTGTTTCTGAAAGACTCTTATTAATCTATGACCAGTTGCCACTATGCCATCAGATTACAGGGGATATTGATGTCGTGCTCTCAATTTAACCAGCTTTGATAGTCACTCAATGTTTTGGTATTCAAATGATTGTTTGTTGTCATACTGCAAGTATTATTTCAAACAGACCTATTACAGTTATTTGTTTTGGTCAAGCCACAATAAATCGCAACAGGTGGATCCCATCGTCACACACTGCTGTGGTCCCTGTGCAAATATTCCCTATGTGCTAATTTCTCAACCTCGGCGGAGAGATACATAATTTTTCACAAAATATTGAGGCTGTGCTGTAACACATATACACAAGATTCCTGCACCAGAACAAGAAAGGGGTTTAATTTTATTTTTGTTAGGGATATCACAGATTCAAATGAAGAGGTTATATGCGCAGTGAAGACACGTTTTTAGACTTTTGCGCAAACTTTCCATTTAAATATGTAAAGCATACGCTTTTTGTAATCAAGAATAAAAGACATAATATCGTCATGCAAATTTTTGGATATGGGAAACAAAGTTAACCTGTATTTGAAATTCAAAATGGCCACCGTACCCAGTGTGAACTCTTTGGTAAAAATTCAATGTAGATATAGATTTTGCCGTAAATATGATAGTTAATATGACTACTTTCTTTCTTTTATGGGACTTAGGAGTCTTCACTTGCCATAAATGTCCTCGTCACTCTCTCAGTGTTTTGTAAATAACTGTAACATTAGTACGTGCCTTTGATGTTTTGATGAGTGGTACGATATTAGGGTTTACCTCACTTTTTACATCGTCGACGCATGATTTTCCTCCAAAATGAAAGTTTTTGAAAGCCTTAGAGAAATTCAACGGGCGAATGTAGCCCTTTTTAATGGTAGTGGAATCTGACTTCTTTTACCCAGGGCCATCCAGAGCTTTAGAACACAAGACCTGCATTGAACATAACAGCAGCTGTTACAACAATTTGAAAGGGTAGAATATTTTAGTTTCTACACCAATAAGCCAGCATATAGCCTTGAATTTAAACAGTTCATTTCAAGTACAAGACAAAGTTGGTGTGTGCCCAGGAAAATGACAACTTCTTTAAAGCTATATGAGCTCTAAGTGATGATGTATTTGCTCAGTATTTTTCTTCTAAAAGGGAAAAAATCCGTTCACAGGCCCTCAGGAAATAGGGTAGGTCGGTTGAGATTTTATTTTCACTTCTGTTTGACGCATCAAAAAACATAAAAACTTACCAAAATAATTCGTGATTTTTTAAAAACGAGAGAGAGAGAAAAAAAACCCCGTCTGGGTCGAAGGGTTTTGAACAGGGTACCCGGCGGAAACGCACTTACATGTATGCACTTTAAATAAACTTCTTTGTTTACCGTCCGCGTGCTGATAGGTTTTCAGAGAAAATAAAAAAATTATGTTAATACACTTATGTTTTTGTCTGTTTTTCCCCTGGTTGGCTGGCAGGTTTTTCAAAAATCTAAGGACAGCAAACAAAGAATTTTCTTTAAGTGGCCTTATCTTTTTTATTTGGCCCAGTGAAATACATTTTCTTGTTCTACTCCCTAAATGATGTAGAAATGCCTGGTGTTCACCTTGTCAAAAAGCTTCTATTGTTCAATGTTTAATAGTTTTTTGACAACTGCACTAGTCTTGACTTGAGAACATCTGCCCAGAATAACGTTAAATATTTTACACAATGGATTTACAGCTGATACTAGTATGTTGTATTTCAAAACCTTTTAGGGAGGAGAACAAGAAAATAATGAAAGTCTTCTCAAATAGTTTGTCAAAAGTTGTATCTATCATCCCTTTAAATCAACCATAGGTCAATACATTAAATTACAAGTGTACTGAACGTTGAGGGTGGCACACGCATAGTTTGGCAGAATCATCAGCTCATCTGCATACATTTCTGTCACATGCTATACGTATTGTTTTGTAACACACCTCATTCCAACACTCTTGATTTGTTAATTTACAGTCATATAGCGTGCTTCTGTTTCCCAAATGATGAATGACAGCATGCCTGGCTTTGACTTAAAACAGTAATTTGATGGCTTTCCCGGATTACTAGTATATGAAAGGTGTCACTTTCAGTCATCTTGACGGGTGTAGCATGCTAGCAGGGCACGCTTATGCATCCCAGGCACCTGGTACCAACCACTAGTCAGATGTTCAAGAAGACCTCATTGTTATTGTTATATTCTGTTTGTTCCTTGGAACTGGTAAATTATTATTTACCTTGAATAACCCTGATTATTTAACCTGTTTAGATGTATATACGACGCCAATACTATCAAATGGCCGATTACCGGTTAACAGTTTCCAAAACTGTTAACCGGTTGGCATGTATGAAAGCGCCGTCTACACATGCGCACACAATAAAGAAGATGGTAGTGCCGTCTAGCACGTCTGCCCCTCAGACAAGTGATAACAGAACTCCTCTCGATCTTTCAGTAAGAAAATTGGATGAGTTGTGTTACAAAAGACATCTGTAACTGCCATATTCGAGTAACAGCATACCTATTTTCTTTCAGACCTGACCGTCACCAAAAACAGTCTGTTTACCTCACAGGTGCCTGGAATTGCCAGTGTGGTATACACACAGAAGACGCCCCCCCCCCCTCTGTGTATACCACACTGGCAATTCCAAGCACCTGTGGTGTCCTGGAATCACAACCTGAAAGATTAAGGCAACTCTCATTGCAGTCCGAAGGGCAGCAAACGTATATACTGTCACAGGCGCTTAGCTCGTCTCTTCGCGAAGCCCCCAGGGTAAAACAAGTAAGGAAGTTGTATCATACGGTTGTATCATAGCCAGGCGTCTGTGTATGCTATTACCCCCACCTGGCCAGTCAATATTCATAGTGATATCCTCTGTCAGTTGTACGGTCAAAGAAGAAATAATAGTAATCACTGTCAAAGATTCAGAGAACAGCAAACGTGTCCGTGAGATTTTGCGTGAAATTTATTGTTTTTATACCACAACAACCGACAAAGATTGATTCCCGCCCAGGTTTGACATCATTTGATTAGTAGGTGACACAACGTGGGTCGGCTCTGCCCCTCGTGCAGCCCTTCATACACAGTCCCATGTTGTAATCGTCGTACATGTTAGCGCACATCGCACATTTATGGAGGCAGGAGGTGCTGGCCTTTCTTCGGCGCTTGGCAATCTCGCTCAGTGGGGCGTCCATCCAGTCGGCCGAGTGTAGCATGAACTCATCCCGTCTTGCCACCTCCGGGGCTTTGGCGTCAGCAGGTTTACCGACGGTATTCGCCGTCAACAACGCCATAACAACGACGACGATGTGAAGATGGAGATTCATCATCTGTTCACTACATGAAGAGAAAAGAGTATAAACCGTAATTTTACGAGGGGATTCGTAACATCTTATTCACAAAATCAGATTTTGACATGTTGAAATTGAAGCTTTTTGGTGTACTACAAACAAACAAATCTGCCATATCTATACATCTGTGGAGGTTAAAGGAGTGAGTTATTATACACAAATCGAAATTTTCAGTACATATCAGTTTACATCCCGCCCATCTCACACATGTACAGACATCCAAGAAACTGTCTAATGACCTTCGCTTGCTAAGGTCTCTTTTACGAGCTCGAGCATCTTGATGCTCCCCGAAATCAGTAGGAGACGGTAGTCGACACTATAGGGAAAAAGCGCGTGACTAGAGCGAGAAACTGACGCTTTCTCGCAATCGGTGAGAATCTGTTCTATATTCTCACCGCTGTCGGTGAGAAAATTTTAATCTCCACTGGAGATTGGTCAGAAATGCACTCCTTGGCGAGAATCAAGTGTGAGAACAAATTCTCACCGGTGAGAATGGAAATTCTCACTTAGTACAGCGAGAATTGAAATTCACTGGCGAGAATCATCAAGACTAGCTATTCGGAGTCTTTATGATTCTCGCCAATGAACGGCAAGTCTTGATGATTCTCGCCAGTGAATTTCAATTCTCGCTGTACTTAGTATGAATTTCCATTCTCACCAGTGAGAATTTGTTCTCACACTTGATTCTCGCCAAGGAGTGCATTTCTCACCAATCTCCAGTAGAGATTAAAATTTTCTCACCGACAGCGGTGAGAATAAGAACAGATTCTCACCGATTGCGAGAAGGCGTCAGTTGCTCGCTCTAGTCACGCACTTTTTCCCTATAGTGCGAACGAACGACCCGTGCGATCGGACGATGTCCAATGTTTTACTCACGATATACAAGAATCGGCTGTTTTCTTCGTTTTCTAACAATAATATTAAGTCATATAAAATGTGTTGTTTCCGTTAACATGTTCTCAGCAATAGGGAAGTCAGTCGGGAACCTTTTTTGTATTTGTTGTTTTTATTATGTGTTACTCATCAAAAAACAGCAACATATGGCAAATCATGAGTTATATTTGAAAACGAGGGGAAAAAAGTTTGGGTTTGGGTTTTGGTTACCGAAGAGTCTGACTCATGTTCGGCCTGATCAAATTCGTGTTCTTGCCGAGCCATTCTACATTCTTATAGGACGAATATGGATTTCATATTGACCGCCATGGTTCGTAGGAATGTGACGGGTTTTTGAACGTGACTGTAATGGTTTTACGTCCACGATTGAATGATGGCTTTCTCTTTATTTTCAGGATATTTGCCCGTCTATTAGCAATGTGCGATTTTTGAGGAAGTCAGATTCCTGAAAAAGTGGGAAAAATTGTCTCGTCGATCCCCCTGTTTGCGGTTATTATTGGCAAGAAAGAACGAACAGTGATTTGCTGTGGGGCTTACGTCAAACTCTTCCTGGTGTTTTCGTTTGACTTTCTCATATTAAATCAGGGAAAATTTAAACTTGTTAAGTCCCCTTTTCTATGATTTATTCAACCATCAACGTTCGTCAAAGTTTTTGTCATTTTTGAAGTTTCAAAATTGTTCATTTTTTAACGTGCTTGGATGATGGGAAGATTAATAAGCGTCATCCAACAAGTTCAAGTTGTTTTCGTTTGTGTGGTTTTGTAAGCTCAGGAATTTATCATCCTTCAATATTTTTCTGCTTTTCGAGATCGCGTAGTTATGCTTACCGTGATGGATACTCCTCAGCTAAACCGTTTTCCCTTTTATAATTGATAATTCATGCTGATATATCTCGGGAAATTTTGACCTGGATCCTGGTACTGTGCAGACGCTAAATGGCCATGTCCAGAAAAAGAGGAGGACTTTAGGTCAGGCATAAAATTTGAGCAGGCCAATAACAACGACTGTGGACGTGTTGCAACTTACACCGGCCCTCGTCCCAGTTGGCAAGACCTAACCATCGGAAACGTAGTGGCCAGAAATCTGCTGGCGTGGTGATCGAGGCAGGCATTGACTTGAAATGATCTAGTGTTGACACAGCAGAAATCTATCAAAACACAGATTAGTTTTGTCTTGATCAGGTCCCAGTCGAATTTTTGTTAACAAGACAGTAGAATCGTGAAAGCAGGAGGAGAAGACGGCGACAAAATTGAACGTGCATCGGCAGATATTTGTATTCCGCAGACGCCATTTTCAAAGGCTATCAAAAATCAATTAGCACAACCAGCAAACAGAGAGATTGCATGTACTTACCTATGTCCAACACACGTGCACTGAACCTGAATGCAAAATTTAACCACGGTATCCTGATAAAAGGCTCAAGCAGACCAAATCTTTGTCAAAATGGCGTTCACGTTTTATCTCGATGAGATGTAATGTGGTAACAGTTGCTATACAGCCTGCAGGAAAGTTACAATAATTCTCAATCAGGACAAAATGGCTTTATATACCTTTGCCATTTGCATCTTTCGCATTTGTCTAAATAATATGCTGTAATACGACCAACATGATACCACGTTTCAGATGTAATTGATAAGGTCCGCTAATGAGCAGACGGCGACAAATTAGGCCAGAACAAAAAAGTTATATGTTTCTCATCACGCTCGACAGTTGTTCAACGGGTCAGCCAGTACATTTTTCGGACAGTAATTATTATTGCGTATTAAATGATAGTAATGTTGCTACGGAGAGGACGATGATGTATAGATGGTCGGAAATAGCTATTCGATCAGCTTTGGAGCGGTACGCTGTTGGTTCTCAATGATGCTACAATCATGGTAATGGTGAAATGATTATGCCGACAGGATACGTATGTGATCAAAGAATGAAGATCATTAAAAAATATCGAAGGGTTCATTTTCGCTCACCAAGACGACGGTTTCGGAGATTCGCATATGGAGTTCT
>LD344261.1:341709-356957 GCA_001465055.1 Ptychodera flava | reverse complement strand
ATATATATATAATTCAATATATAACATATATCAATTATATATATGTGTGTGTATGTTATATATGTGTGTATGTGTATATATTATATTATATATGTATATATGTATGTATGTATGTATATATATATATATATATATATATATATATATATATATATATATATAAACGGTGAAAGTCGAGGTGAAAGAAGTATATAGATAATCGACAGTTTTAGACGGCTAGACAGACTGAGAGGGAAAGACATTCAGAGTGCGAACATTGATTCGAATAATTCAAAGTGTTCACAGAAGTAAGGCATAGGCCGTAAGGCATAAGCGGAGCTGTGTAACCGAACCCTGGATTAGAGAGCATTACTGGAATCTTCAGATCATACCTTTTCTGTGTCAATGCCTTTGGTCATCGACCAGGAGGAGACGACGTAATCCATGACCCGTTCCCCGAGTCCCTTCTCAACCTGATGGAGCTTCATGAACTCCCTGACGCTGTTCAGCATGTCGTGATATCGCGCCGTGTTTGACGTCATCTGCTGGAAAATCGTTGTCACGTTACCGAAGATAGAGGCGTAGAGTAACGCTGAAAGCAAAACAACAAAGACAGGCCTATTAGTAGTCAGAAATATTTTATATCAGAAAGGATTAAATCGTGTTGTTTTTTACTTTACAAGAAGTAATAAAGAATTGAAAGGACGGAGAGACAGGCATCCGCCGGCAAGGATTGGATGCAACTTTCCAGACTTAGATGATGATAAATTAGGTCGATCTCCACACTTTCCGTACACTAGTAAAAAAATAATTCATGATCTGCCATAACTTTGACAGTCGCGCCGGCAAAGCTAACAGCCGTAGGGGCAGCCATCTTGAATCGTAGATTCACATCTATGTAACCTATTAAGGTCTATGTTTTGCAAGTGTTCTCGGAATCGAGGATCGATATTGAAACTGCTGTATTTTTTATTTATCTTATTGTTTTCGAACTATAAAATATGAAAAAGACAGAAAATGCATATTATTGAAAACGCGCATACCAAAAAATGGTTTTAAACTGTCGCCTGCGCTAGGTCATGATTATCCATGCCGCTACAATCTCTTTGCGGAGACTGAAATTGGGTCTCCCTCAAATGATTTTACTTCGTGTCAGCAAAACAGCATCATCACGTCATTGCTGAAGTGAGTGATATACAGTACACGATAGAAAGTTTTTCCCTTACATCCGATCACCATCATGACTATAGTAAATATCTTCTCCCCGTCGGTGTTCGGCGACACGTTCCCGAAGCCGACGCTGGTCAGTCTCCCCGTCGGTGTTCGGCGACACGTTCCCGAAGCCGACGCTGGTCAGGCTGCTCATGGTGAAGTAGAGCGCTGTGACGTAAGCCGAGCCTTTGGTTGGGCCTCCGGTGGCAGCGGTACCGGAGATGTTGTAACTGGCGTTGATGTCATCGCCGAGCTTGTACAGCCAGCCGATTTCCGTGGGCATCTCGCCCTGGCCGATGCTGTACCAGACGCAGGCCAGCCAGTGCGCCCACATCATGAAACAGCACATGAGGAGGATGAGCAGGGCCGCCCCGTACTCGATGTAGTGATCCAACTTCCTGACCACGCGGCCGAGACGCAACAGTCGCACCACTTTCAACGCACTGAACAAACTGCTAATTTGCTGTGGGGAAAGAGGTCGAGAAAACAATGAGAAATTGAACGGTGACAGGATGGGTAATACTGCATAAAATAATTGCTGACAAGTTTTCGGGAAGGAGCGAATTAGAAGGCCAACATAGCGAAAGTTGAGCCATAATTTAGCATTAAAGACAAAACTTTCATCAACGAGACAATCATGAATTGCAAAAGATTTTCGCGTTAGCTTTTACTCTTACGGGAAAACTCTAACTACACTGGCGAGTGACTAAACCATGTAAGTAAACTTCTTATATAGTAGATATTCACAGAATCCAGAATCAAACATTCTAACAACAGATCAACACGGTCTGATCCCCCGTTTGTCTTGGTTTAGTCTGGACAACCTGCTGTCGTGAATGCTGACGCCACCGGCGTCCTCTCATGCGCCGATTTCCACCCCAGGGAAAACCAGTACTAGGATGTATCACTTTTGGATTGTTTAAGACATCATGCATGAAATCACTGCTGAAAGTAAAATCTGACAAAAATTAAAGGGGTTCTACTGACATCTGTCGCAGGCGTACTACATTGTCGATTCATGGTTCACTCTAGAGTCACGCTGTGCCAGACCATTGAGACTGGATAAATGGGATTGATCATATATATAACACAGAACAAACATCTGCAGATTACTTGTATGGAATAGTGGGAAACTGGAGAGAAAAGAAATCTAAATGGTGCGAAGTTTGTTCAAAAAGTTGTTTTTGGTTACTTTTGCGCTCAAATTGTTTAACTAGAGCCCTGATCACCAACCCATATGATACAATTTTGTCAAATGAAAGAAGTTCGGGCTCTAGCCGCGCCATAGTCGTGCCGATGAGAAAATACTGTCTCCATATTGACGTTATAGTTACGAGGGAAACAAAATAAACCATTGCTGACTTACGTCATCGACGTCGTTGAAAGCATTGATGACGTCATAAGGCAGACAAGAGAGCAAGTCGATGACAAACCAAGTTTTTAAGTAGTTCATCCTGATGATCTTGGGATCGGACACGACCTCCCCGCCGGGCCCCACGAAGGTGGTGTGAAAATTCAAAATCACATCGATGAAAAACACGATGTCGACGATTCCGTCCACGACGATGATGGCGTAATCTTCCATGGATTTGGTGTTAAAGGCAACGTTGAAAGGCACGGCGACAGCTGTGTAGAAGGTTAATACCAGGATCACCCAGTCCCAGATGGCTTTAAAGGTGCAGTAGTGAAGAATTATGTGAGGAGGCGTCTTTGGCGCTTCTTGCTTGTATTGTGGTAAAATTTCAGAGTTCAGATTCATCATCTGTGATATAGAAAACAAGAATTATGCACAGCTCTACGTAGATAAACATGTACACATATACCTGTGTATGTATGTATGTATGTATGTATGTATGTATGTATGTATGTATGTATGTATGTATGTATGTATGTATGTATGTATGTATGTGCGCGTGCGTGTATGTATATATGTATGTATGTATGTATGCATGCTTGCACGCATGTATGTATGACTATCTATCCATCCATCTATCTATCTATCTATCTATCTATCTATCTATCCATCTATCTATCTATCTATCTATCTATCTATCTATCTTTCTTTCTTTCTTTCTTTCTTTCATTCTTTCTTTTTTTCTATCTGTCTGTTTTGGTTGATAACTAGCTGACTATCTTCCTGCTTATACCTATGGAAACAGTCAAGATTGACACTTACATGAGTAAGTTGTGATATCTGTGATTGCTTGTTGGGTTCGGCTTTGACATTTGGTAAATGCTGCGCCACTTGAACCAGGACAGATCTGCTCCTCGTCACGGTCCGTGCCAAACGTGCGAAGCGTCCGAGCCCTGGTGTGGCACCAAATGAGATTAACGCAAATATAGCAAAAGAGAGTGAAAATGTGGCAGTAATTTTGTTCACAAGCACGGTGGTGTTGTGGCAAAAATGACGTGGATTTTTAAAATGAGGCTGTATCAACACATCAAAGAAATGTTAGAAGACTAAGAAGATTCTATCTATCACTTCAAATAAGAGAGTTATTTAAATATCGATCATCGTATAGTTATCTGGAGGTGAATGAAGGCAGAGAACGACAGATCGGAGAGATTGACAGAAAGCTAGAAAAGGGACAGACAGACAAAGACGGGGAAGGGGATGATCCGACTATAGGAAGGAAAGAAGACGGAAAGACAGGACAATAGAGGGAGATGGAAGAGAGGTTGACTTTGGGAGAGACAAAGAAAGGGATAGACGAACGGAAGGGAGGCGAAAGTCGATACATTCAAAGACAGAACACGTCGTTACACTTGAAGACGTCTAAGGAAAAAAACAATATGAGATCGTTAGCTATGATAAAGATGGAAGAAATTTCAGAGAAATTGTAAGATGTTCAAAGTTTCAAATAAATCTACTGTCACACGAACGTGCACGACTAAATACATGATATGATGAAAACTCAAGGTACTCCGTGGAGTAAATAATAAAAAACGAACGACGAAAACCCATCAAAATCTGGGTAGTGTGTTCTGAAAAAGATGGAAGTTGAGATTTTTTAAAATGTGTAACTCTTGTGTAGGAATTGACGAACCAAAATAAAAAGTGAGGAAAAACAAAACAAAAAATGGGTGTGATATATGTGTGATATTACTGTGCAAAGACGAGCACAAGATAGCATAGGCGCAGCGAGTTACGGCATGTAGGAAAAGGTGAAATGTATACAAATCTTGTAAGTTTACTACAGAGCATGCAAATGATTCTAAACTACCACAAAACAGAAGGTCTAGCATATTTAAAAAGGTAGCAACCCCTTGAGAGCATAATTGCCAACGCCTTTCACAATTCAAAGAAAGCATACTACATGATGAACAACAAAACACTAATGCCTTTCCACCCCTTAATGTCACTACATGTTAAGTGTCTGCGTAATATATGAATTCCAGGTTATGGTATAATATTTCTTTCCTGTCTGGATAGGCGTTCAGTTTATGGATGGAAAACGACCTCTAATTTCTATGCTAATTAAAAGAACGTGCACGTGCAGGACATTCACTGAGAAACGCTTGATACCTTCGGGTCGATCCTCTGTCATGAGTAGAACAAGAAATGGGATGATAAAGAGAAGATAAAAGAATTGGCAAGTGAAAAATATTATCTCGGCGTAATCCCTAAAACTTTATGAATATGGCGCACCTCTTTCAACAACAAGAAATTATTCCATTTTTATCTTACAATTTTTCTATGTCCGTTGATGCGAAACTAGGTGTGTTATGACCCTTAAAAAGTTTTATGGCACAGAGTTGAAAATATTCGATGGTTGTTATAATGAATACATTTGAGTATGTGTTCATCGCGAAGATGTAATTTGAAACGGGCCACAATAGCAAATAATAGTTTATTTCATGATTTGCTATAATCGGAAAGTTTCAAACTCATATACATCGTCTGTGAACTACACAATTTGGACGTCATTCTTATGCAATGGTAACAATGCTACACTTTTTCGATGGGTTAGATGGCTTGCAAGACAATGGATGCGCGTTGTGCACATGCAGAGATTCTACTTCTCGCGGCGCGAGCGACTCGGCCTGCGCTATAATGTTATCTCTTGCGTGGTTTCTGAAACCGGCTTGATGCTGGTTCAGAGGCGATATCTATCTCGGCCCTGGAGGAAAAGAGAGACTAGGCCCAAGGAAAAATGATATCTACAAATCGAAGATGAGAGGGTCAAAGGAAATAGGGCCAGAGATAACAGAGCTGTACGTTGCGTCATTTTCTATGAATTCGCAATCACCTCCATCTCATATACACGGACCGTAATCAGCTGTTTCAAATGAAGCTATTCAGTGGACACTGTCAACAACAAATTTCCTTGTAAAGGAAAGGTTTCTGTCTCTCGTTCCGGAGAGTATTGGTGAAATCATACCACTTTCAAATTTTACGAAAATAACTGAGAAAGGAGAAAGCTTGACTGGAAATGGGATCTCATTTCAAACGATCATCTTTCAGATGCCTTCAAGTTCGTGAGATGGACTTTCTATTAAAAACAAATGATATAATAGATTTAATGACTCCGTTTGTCTGTTTGACCCCCACTCTCCTTATCACAAGACCGTTTATCTACAAGGCAAGAATCTTTCTCTTAGAGTAAAGGCCACTTTGAAGGCAGATACCCTTATCTCAAATCCTTATCTGCTCATGCTGTATATATATATACATTTGTTTTTCTTTCACTCCCACACACAACAGAGCTTTAAGAGAAGTTCTTGCTGCTGGACGTCATAAATGATGTAATTGCAAACATGTATAGCTGGTGTTTGACGACTTTTATCTATAGCTGTACATGCATGTCCTATTGAATATGAATGTGGACATATTTTTATGCCTACTATTCGTAAGTTTGAAGATTTCTTCTCCCCGGAGATAATGCTGAAATGATTGAATGCGAGAAATATATGTTCATTGACAGAACAGGACCCCTGATGAACTTTCAACCCTGATGTTTCCGTGTTGTGAGTATACCCCTTCTAAATTGACAGGACATTTACAAATACACATGCCACAGTAGTAAAGGTATGTTTTGTACGATGAAAAAATATGGGAGAAATGACATTTTTTTTTGACAAGGCAGGGATTTTTAATTACAAGCTACGCGGACTCGTGGTGGCGCTACTCTTGACATGTGCAAACACACTCGGAGAGGGTATAAACACCACAGAGGCATGTGGCCGTGTGAGTAATGTGTGTTAGTTGCTTTGGGGTTGATCTCAATATCACCTTATTCAAATACTAAAAATGCGACAGCCTGGTGTGGATATACGTGATTTCGGGTGTACACTTTAGGTGCAAAAAATTATTTGCATTTAGGTAATCAACCCATTGTTGTTATATTGTTGCTGTTATTTTTCTTTGGTAAAGAAGCGGACATACCCCTTGTAGATTCATCTTCTATTGGCTGTTTTAAGGCTGTTATGTCTTTGAATGTGCAGAGGAATAGGACGACGTCATCTTTCTCGTTCCTGATTGGTGCAACGTGCAGCAAGAACCAGAGAGGCGTTCCTAGACGATGAAAGATGATACAAAATATGGCTTTGAGTCAGTGATTTAGATAATGTTAGCATCAAAGAACATGAGGTATCGGATGGAGAATGTGTTAGGTGGCGGGGGAATTCGGTGACATCATCATCAATACAATAATCATCATCATCATCATCATCATCATCATCATCATCATCATCAACAGCAACAGCAAAAACAAAAACAACAACAACAACAACAACATAATTATCATTATATATTTGGTCTAATCTCCGAAAACAATTTCGCTAGACTTCTAAACAATTTTGGTAATTAAGATCGTTGCACGACAATATTGGTACACAATACTAGTTGACATAATACTGGTTGAATATAACGTGGCACGCTTTCCTTTGCCCTGTTGTACTGACTAAAGTACAAGAATCAGGAAATATATTTATAGCTTGTAAATTATTCAAAAATCACACACAGAATTCAGAAAGTCAAAATGACACTTTTGAAAAGTTAGAGCCTATAAACTTCAAAAGATAAGAGATTTCTTACAACGATAGTTTTTACCTATTGTTTTTTGATATCGAAATCACGAGGTGTGCCCCGCCGTTTAACAGCTTAAACTGACAGGGACATTTTATGAAAAAAAGTCCTCGCGGTATAGTGTGAATGTCGGTGACGTCACGACGCGTGCCAAATAAAATTGATTGTGATAAATTAAAAATGACTTTAAAATGCTTCTGATATTGAAATGGTGTATGTGAGAGGGAAAACTCGCCGATAATGTCAATATTGGCAGGGAACATTTAACTTATAAATGATGGTACAAATTAGACAAGCTTGCGCCAAGATTAAACATGAGATAACGGCGCAATTATCTTCCTATCAGTACTGCGTGTCGGAAGAGAAATTTATGACCGACTCTGATTAAATCGAATGATAAAAGCGCCTTTATTTTTTTAAAAGTTTTAGTGAATTTTTTTCATTTTGTTTTGGGAGAAATGGCGCTTTTCCGAACAGCCTTACACACAGCATACGCACACCTCGCCTCGGTGGAAATTACTGGATTCTCGTTTTCGTCAGAAATACGTCCTCACAGTTTTTGAATATGTACGTCTTTGCTGATCGCGGGGCTTAAATTGTTCGCCTCACAGATCTGAAACGAGCAGGTGCCATCGGCGACATGCATGGCAGGGCGGGAGCATACTCTAGTCTTGTTAGTACGCTTTACAGCTTCTATCGCTGTGGGGGGACATGGCTGATCACGAGTAAGCGTGACTATGCGTGTAGATTTTCTCTGCTGTATTGCTTTCTTCGAGTTTACGAGCGGTCTGACCAGAAGAATCTGTGAACTCCACTCAATTGAACTGATGCAGTCAAAAAAAACCTCAGACATGTATGTATCGCTCAACGCAGACATGTGAAACTGTTTTACCGGTTATCGGAAGAAGATACACGCTTTCACCTGATGGGGTATTGAGCTACTCCTTCAAAGCGAGCACTTTCTATCAAAATTTCAAAAGAGACTCAAAAAGACTTTTTGGAAAGTTTCACGTACTATTTTAGCGACGATGACCCTGTACACTTTTTCTTCATCGCCAGAGTAGGGAATCAAAGACAGAAATCTTACAAAACACATTCTGTTTCCAAGCTCCCAAATTTAAGTAGAAATATTTCGCAAAATTTACTGAATGGAACTATAACGGTTGACTGCTCGGCAAGAAAACGTTCCGGGATTTATATCCGCGGGCTGTCGATCACACTTTTAATATTAACACAGAATTTTTTAGTCATGGAAAATTCAGAGTAAAGGATTCTTAAATATCGCCGACTACCTAGACACACACGATGAAAAAAAAATCGCCGTGTTACTTGAGTCACTCTGAGTACTAATTTTGAACGCAAAGCGTGCAACCTTGTCATGGGGAGTGCTAAAAATCGATCTTTTTAATTTCCTGTAAGTGAGTCCCCATGTAAACAATGGCGTGTTCGCAGCTGGGTTCCGCAATATTTAGGTTCATATATGCGCTTTTTTGTGAGAGTAATTCTTCGTGTGAAAAGAGTTTATTCCTCTCCCGGTACCCTAAACAATTGATTTTCTTTTGGTAAATGTTTGTACATGTGTCTGCTATGAAAATGTTGAATATTAATGATCATATAGTCGCACGGTTTGCGAACGGGGTGAATTAAAGCACGCTTCCGTATGCAGATCAATAACGCGGTTTCTTAAAAGGACATCAGTGTAATTTTGGTACTTTTATCGTGATTTTTGTTCTTTGAGACAAGAACATCTTTCTATCTTATTGTTCTCCGTAGGCGAAGCATTAGCCATGCAGAACACAAACACAATTTTGTATACTGTATGCAATCATGTTATCATGTTATTGTGGTTGACAATGAGTTCTGGGCCGGATTGAAATCCGCTTGACGACAGTAAGCTTGAACATCACACAGATACAAAATATGTGTAGGCACACTCAAAACGAGGCATTTTCGAGGTTGAAGAAGTAACTGTTTTTTCAAAGAAAGGCCGGAGCTTTAACATTTCACACGATATAAAAAGACAGCACACGTCCCCTGCATGTGCGAGCATCGTATTGCGTACATGAACATTCCAGACACGCGTGTACTTGCACACACTAACAGACAGTGCAGCATGAACACGACTAGAAAGAACATGAGTCGCGTCGGCAACTACTTAGACATCAAGCAGCTGTATTAGCTAAGATATTGCTAAGAAATGCACCGTTTGATCTTTGGACGGTTTTGTTAAAATGGTAACAAATTCGAATGCACATAAACTTTTGGAGATCCAGCATTTATTTATTCATTTATTTGTTTGCAAAAAAGTAACCCCATGACGAGATATTTCAAAAAATATTGACAAAAAATATACATTTTTTCCCTCAGACAAAAACATGTTGAATTTTGGAAATGGTTGCGTACTCCCCTCCCCCCCCCACAACCCACCATCTCTTCCCAGGATGTGCATCCCTAACTGAGATAAACTCGAGAGATGGCGAATTTTCACCCCTGTCCAAAAATTGAAAAAAAGGATATCGAAACTTACTGTTTTTCTTGTACATCAGGATTTCCACCTGAACCATTTCGTAGTTCTCGAAAGCGCTCCTGACTTTTTTGATGGTCTCCTTGTCCGTGAGCTCGCCGTACATGAAGCTGCAGGTGCTGCTCCTTTGCATAACTTCGGCTCTGTTGTAGCCGGACATTTTGCAGAAGCCGTCATTGCTATAGACGATAGGGTAGTCGACGATCTGAGCGTTAGACAGAAGGAAACTGCTATCTGTAAGACGGAAAATTGGAGAGAAAATAGAGGAAGAGAGCTGAGTTAATAAGGAATGAAAAGTACAAACGTAGAAGTTTGTATGTCACCTCCGTCATACAATGCAAGGAAAATTGTGACTTTTTTTGTTTTCTTTCAATTTGGGACATATGTAGTCAGCTAATGTTACTTCAGTCCACTGCGCTAAGTTAAAACAAAAGCTAACATTACCGGACAAAATTATTAGTATATAATATGTTAACCAATCAAATTGCCGGGTTGGACAAGCTTCCGAGAAATCTGACCCGTGCAAAACTTTACGAATCTGTTGTCATGAACTTTAATTCAAGAACTTACTGTAGTTGAATAGTGATGTTCGTTCTCTCTCTCTCTCTCTCTCTCTCTCTCTCTCTCTCTCTCTCTCTCTCTCTCTCTCTCTCTCTGAATGATGGCTTCGATGACTGTTAAAGGACAAGCAGCAATTATAACTTAAACGATGTTGTCACTATTCTTTATTTTAATGTCATCACATTCAACAGTTTCTCGTCCCACTACCCAAAACCATGTTCAGAATCAACTGCATAGTTATAGTTGAAAAGTGAGTTCTCGTCCGAACTAGAATTCAAATGTAAAATGTAAATAATGGCATAGACGCTGTTGTGGGATGCTAGGTGTGTGAACAGATTTTATGGACTGGAACAAGAATTGGCAATCAACATACAAAACGAAAATAGCAAAAAAAGTCAATAAAAAGTTACAGCTACTGGCCCTGATGATAAAATGATGAGCGAATCAGCTCAGTTCAAACGCGCGTGAGGTTGCTTGGTGATTCTCATCCTCGATTGCTCTGTAAATTTCATCGTAAATTGTGTAAATTGCTATTAAAAGAAATCGACACAATACATCTAGACCTTCGGTCTTTCTCTCAGTACCATTTTCAGTGATATGGCCTGTTTCCCCCTGATGAATTGTAAGGTGGCGTCCCCGAGGGGGAAAAAGATATTTTTGAGCATTTAACGTGAGATCATCACTTCGAAAACAGCGCAGATTGCTTTAAATCGAGCCTGCAAAACTTTCAGTCAGGTGGTCGGCATAGTCACAACGAGCGATGTGTTTTTGCTTTGTTTTTATTTATTTTTTTATTTATTTTATTGCACCCGTTGCTCTGAAAAGCCCCTTCTGCTGTTGCTATAGGATATTCTAATTTAGCATCACGTATAACTATACGCTGGTACAGATAATCTTACACAGCAGGAAACCTACTGATGGTTCCACGAAATAAGCAAAGACCATTAAAAAGATGGAATCTCGATATAATAATAATCATGCAGAAAAGGTAATCATATCAGATATCAATGCTTCATCTCACTGAGACATCAGTCGCCTGTTTTATCATCTTCCCAGAGGCACAAAAAAACTGCAATCAATGACGAATTCTTATCTCCGAAAAAAAAAAATGTAAGAGCGGGCGGATAAAGATAAGACAGCTGTATGAAATTTTGATTGCAATTTTTGTCATTTATTTTACTCCGGTTTAGTAAAATCTGAGCAGGGCGCGTCGCACTTGCAAAATTATCATCGTACGTTTGTTCAACGCTCTATAACGTGTTTCTACCTTCTATACAAAGGGTTCGTCTTTTTTGTAGGCACGTATTCCTCCTTGCGGCCTCGGGGGTAGTTATGGAAACTGTGTTGAAAAAATACACGCCCTATTGTTTAGTTATAGTTATTCGATATAGCTGTGCACATAAACAGAGACGATTGGAAGAGCATCGGCGTTTACTTTGATCTCAGAGAGTAAAAAACATTGAAAGCAACTATATACATGGTTATCCTAGTCAGTGCTTTGATTATAGAAGGTATTGGGCGCTGTTCAAGCAATATATATATATATATATATATATATATATATATATATATATATATATATATATATATATATATATATATATATGTGTGTGTGTGTGTGTGTGTGTGTGTGTGTGTGTGTGTGTGTGTGTGTGTGTGTATGTATATCGAAGTATACAGATGTGGGAAATTACAGTGCTCGGTGCTAAAGCAGAGGGTTATAAATAATAACACAAATTACTTCAAACACAAAGTAATGAAATCTGTTACTTAAGTTTCATGCATCCTGCAAGCTTCAGACAGACTTGAAAGGATTCTTAGCTCTACGCTATCATTTATATGTTTGGGACGTACCATTCTATTCGTAGGTGGTTTGACATTTGATAAATAATATTTATCACCACCAACACAAATTGGAGTAATACAAGAGTGAAATAGAGTTGCAAAAGTTTGTTCACACTGAGCTTTAGCACCGGTGATTTTTGTATAAAAAGAATCATCGAAAGTCGATTCATTAACAATATCGTATCAGATAAATTATACAATCCCTCAAATCACTCTTCCATTTATGTAAAACAAAATTAATATCATTAATTATCATACCATCGTCACCATAAACTTCAGAAGGAATGTCCTTCTTATACCTAGGTCCTAACTTATTAATTTGGTTCCAAAATTCTTTTGGATTTGATGCATTTATTCATTTAAATTCCATATTAGACATCAACTTACGATGATATTCTCTCTTGGCAGTTCGAAAAGTTTTATCAAACTTTCTTCGTGCTGTCAAAAACTCATGTTTCAAAACTAGACCAACTCTTTTAGAACACTGACTATTCAGAAATTTACGTTCTTTTTCCCTTAAACCTTTCCAAAGACTGGAAAGTTCACTCGACCAGAATGGTTTAGACGTTTTACGTTTTCTAGAACAAGTAGGGAAATCTCGATAATCAAGTTTCGAGTCCATTTCATGAAAAATATACTGACAGAGAGAATCATACATATTATCAATGATATATTGGTTTTGTTGGCTAGCTTACATTATAAATTAATTTGCGTCCAATAACGAGAGAGAGAGAGAGAGAGAGAGAGAGAGAGAGAGAGAGAGAGAGAGAGAGAGAGAAAGAGGCCGGCCTTCTCGCAACTCTAATGCAATTAACGAATGTTATGCAATATCTATATGATGACACAAGCATGCGTGTTTGTTCTGCCTGTATACGTTGACATAAGCTTATAAGTCTCTTGATATTCAACGTTCAACGGCTTGGCGATATCCTTTCACTGCAGTTGTCTATGGTTGTTTCTGTCTTGCCCTCGGCACTTGCAGTTCCTTTTATCTTGTTTCATGCTTCCCGTTTTGTTTTGTTTTTGTGCAAAATTTTGTTTATGATGTTTATCCGTTTACTTCTTGCAATTCTTACACTTCTTTTGATGTTCACATTATTTCGCCTATCGAGCAATATTTTATATCTCGCCCACTTTTGTACCATTTGTCTTCACCCGAATGAATGCGATGTAGGAATTGCCGAAAGGTTGGTACGACAAAGATCGTTGAAGATGTAAGAAATTTGCTGAAGACACCATTTTGTTTCAAAACATGTCGATATATCTATTCACTACGCTTTTGTGTACTCACATGTTTATATTATTTGTGTATTTAGAGGTGAAGGTATGACTGCAGTCATCGTAGTAAGTGGAATAAATTATTTATAGTTTTGACACATTACAACTCACTTTCACTTCATTTGATATCGTATACCTGTCGTCTGAAGTGTTTGAGTTCTGATAGAGTAAATTCGGAGTAAAATGAAAAGTGCACGTATACACACCCAGCACCGATACACGCGTACGCGTGAAATGCATTGTCAAGCGCACGTCAAACAAAAATTTGAACGTGCCACATCGCGCGTGTGAGAACCTTGATTAAATATGAGTCATAAAACAAGCCAACGTAAATATCACGGTGCCTGTGTTTACCTTGTTCCGGAACATTTGAGATATGCAATTTCTTGTATTTCACACCTAATTATATCTCTAACTCATAAGTCACCAACAGATATAATCACTATTGTAGTACTGTGAATCCACTTAGCTATGACTGACGCAAGCTCTGTGAATGATGCACAAAATGTACTGTGGTGTACAAACAACCAAGGCAATGTTGTTTTGGGGAGACATAAACAGACGGAAACAACATGGAAGATACCATGGTAACGTATCTGGGGGAGTGTACTTGGCTTATGTCATGCAAATATTACAGATGAAGTGATCATGACTAGGAAGTCTGAAATGAACATAAGGAAAAAAAGAAGTGTTTCCGTCGTCTCATTATCAGGCTCTCATTGAAACGAGTACAGGAAGAAACCCGAGGAAGTGCAGCCTCGATCTTCTAATGTTGACCCTAATAAAACAGTCAGACTTCTAAATTGCTTGATCGTAATATTGGCTTATTAATGAGCCTTATAAGGCCCTGGTATTCATTAATTTGCGTTTAATTTAAATTTAAGCCGAGTTTTTTTACAATGAAAAATGTCCTTGTCACCCGTTCTTCTGTTGACAACAAAACCACAGTGACTGCGTTCGTTGCTATGTCGACAGCCCAGGCCACATCTGGGGGGGTTTATTCCCAAAGGTGTATGAACAGAACATTCTCGGTCGGTAGCTTGTCTGCTGTAATGCCAGCCGTGAAATCCCATGCAAGTAAATTGTTTGTGGATTTCTTGAAGAAGTGGGACGACTACGAAGTCCTGTAGAAGATGCGTTGAGAGAAACTGCATGGCCTTTACATTTTTTTTTATATTTTTACATTTTGCCAATGTTCAGCATGGCCTCAGATCGCTTAGACCGGTAAATATAGCCGCGTAGCTAAGTCCCGTCGCGCTTTCAGAACACTACAGACTCTTTCCACTGACACACACATAGACGCACAGACAGAAAAAAGACAGAAGAATACACAAATACACCCACAAATTTTCCAGTTGTTCTCCGACTGGGCTTCAATTGCAGAGCAGGCTATCAAGCTTGGACGCCATTAGAAGATAATGTCACTGTTTTAGGTAGAGAAAAAAAATCGTCCGCGCCAACGTCACTTAGTCAGAATTATATACATTATGAGTTTGAATCTTAAATAAACAAACTGATGACGATTGTAGATTTTCATTGATTATCTATTTTATCGAATTTTTTTTCTCCCGTTGGCAGTGAGCAATATCACATGCGAATACCGGGCGATTAAAACAGGATTTAAAAACATTCAAGCAACTGATGACGTCATATCGCGATTGCTGGTAGAACTGATTAATGCGTTTGTAAACGTTGTTCCCGAAAGTGACTTTAAACTTCTCCTCCTTTAGGTATGCATGTACTCTCATCCTCAAAGCCTTTTTAATCCGAACAAACGAGCATCGATTTCAGCGCATGCGTCAACCTCTTATAGGGGGGGGG